>RCUC01163542.1:0-24029 GCA_003697995.1 Taxidea taxus jeffersonii | reverse complement strand
TGCAGTCCTGTCTCTGCCTGGTTCGTCAGCTTCTCAAGGAAGTCTTCTGGCATGCAGTAGGCGCTCGGTGTACACTGGGGAGAGGGTCGGGGAGGTGAAAGGCACTGTGTGTGGTGCTCCCTCGTGTTGCTTTATTTCATTTTTCTTTAAAGATTTTATTTATTTATTTGAGAGAGAGAGCAGGAGCCGGGTGTAGGGCAGAGGTAGAAGCAGACTTCCTCCCGAGCAGAGAGCCCGATGTGGGGCTCGATCCCAGGACACTGGGACCATGACCTGAGCCGAAGGTGGATGCCTAGCCCGCGGAGCCCCCAGGTGCCCCCCTCTCTTGTTGCTTTATACCGACAGTGGTCAACCCACTTGAGCCACCTGCCCCCGCCCCCTGCCCCCTTTTCCCCATTTGCTCCATTTGGTGCCAAATGGCCTGCAGTTCCTTTAGGAAAAAAAAAGCAGCTCAAGCCTCCCTCCTGAGGGCGGGGTTGCCTATTTCCCCTCGCCTGTTTCCCAGACAACTACTACCAACTATGTGCTTGCTTTTGCCAGTGGTTCCTAACCATGGCTGCATATTAGGTATCACTCGGGGAACCTTCGACAATGCCAGTGCCTGGATGGGCACCCCCAGGGATGGGCCCCATTGGTTCTGGAGGCTTCAGTGGTTGCAGAAGCTTCCTGGGGGTTCTGCTGGGCAGCTGGAGCCCCGGAGCCACGATGGGAGCCCCGGTGGGAGCCCCGGTGGGAGCCCCGGTGGGAGCCCCGGTGGGAGCCACGGTAGGAGCCACGGTGGGAGCCATGGTGGGAAGCTTGGGAGAAAAGCCACTGGGCCTGCTGTGGCCACCCAAGCTTGAGATGGCCCGTCAGCAGGTGGGCGGGAGGTGGACGCCGCCCCGCGCTGGGGCATCGAAGAGCCCAGCCGGTGGGGCTGAGGCTGGTGTCAGCTCCTATTAGCAGTAAGGGAGAAAGGGGCCTGTTTGTGTTTCCCCTTGCTAACCTTGGCCGCGTGGCCTGGCGGGAGTGGAAAGCAGGGATTGAATGGGGATGAGCATTTCCTGAGTACTTAGCCTGGCCCTGGACCCCCGCCCCCCCATCCGGCTCGCTCCCCACCTCCACCCCTGGCCACAGTCACGCTGCCAGGCGCTGCCTTCCCCACCCCCACTGCAGGGTGCTGGCCAGCCTCAGACAGGGTGGGGGCCTCTTCAGGCTGCGTTCGAGGGGACAGATGCAGGCAAGGCCGGTGGCACCGAGATGGCAGCTACTGAGAAGAGTCGACCCATTTCCAAAAATAGCCCATCCACTGTCAGGGGAAGCGTCTCTTTGTCTCCCCAAATCAGTCTTTCCGTCTCCCAGGTTGTAAGGCGGTAAGGAGGCACACTCTTGTCTTGGAATCAGAAGCTCCCCGGGCTCCCGCCCCCCCGCCCCCCACAAGGGCCTGATTGTGTGAGGGCCCTGAATGTGCCTGCCTGTCCCCGTCCTCTGCCTAATGAGCCCGCTCTGGGAGTGGCCCTTTGTGATGGGTTCCGGCCATGCTGCCTGAGCCAGGGCTCCAGAAGGCTCCATTTCCCCGCTGCCCAGCGTCCCTCGGAGCTGGTGGGACAATGGGAAGCTCCCGGCCTGCCCTTTTTCATTTTTCTATGTTTTCTGGAATACACACACACCACTTTTATACCTGGACCAAAAATGAAGCAGCGAGTTTCTCCCTTGCCCAGCGCCTTCGGTCCTGGCTGGCCAGGAGGGCGCCCTCCCTTCTCCCTCCTTTCCCAGCCCCTCCTGTGGGACCTCCCAACACCATTGTCTCCTTCCTCTTGTGCTTCTTCCCCACCAACAGGCTCATGTTTCCTCATCCAAAGCAGTAAACAAAATCCTGTCCCTTCTGTCCTCCTGCCCCTCCCCCATCCCCAGGCCAGCCTGCCTCCTTCCTACCTGCTGCTCATCTTGCTGCTGGGCAGGCCCGGCCTGGGAAAGGTCCAGCGGCCTCTTCTCCTGGCCTGGGTGGTGTTTGATGCCCAGTGTGGGCTTCTCTTCTAGAACCAGGCAGTGTGCTGGTTGCTTCTGTTTTCTCTGATGAGCTTCGTGCTCTTTCTCTGACCGCTCCTACCCTGAGCCCTCAGTCTCTCTCACTTATTGCTGCCGACCTTGAGCCCAGGCTTCCAGTGGCCAACTGGTCACCATCCTGCCTACTCTGCTCTTTGAATGTGTGTCCCTTCCTCTCTCACCTGTGTGCCCATACCCTCTCCCTCACTGGTGGCCACCCTGCTTCAAGGTTTCCCGGCTTAGGCCGTCCACGAGCCACAAGTGGCTGCTTTAGTTCCATTTAATTAAGATCAAGTAACAGGGAAAGTTTCACTGCTGACAAAGCACAAACAGAATATTCCTGTCATTCTGGAGAGTTCTTTTGGGCTGTGCTGATCCAGATAACTCCTTGCTGGGTCGTGCGACGTCTATGTGTCCACAGAAGGAAGCTCTGATGCCTGAGCATGGGGTTAGGCGTTCCTCCTCTCCCCTCCTGTGGGCTTCAGGCACACAGCGGACCCTTAGGGCTGATCTCCCCACCCTCCCACCACCCCCAAATCCCAAAGCTTTCTTTGAGGCTTGGGTTAGCCTCTGGATGCGGACAGTCATGGGGTGCACGGAGGCTCTTGGCCCCTCGGAAGCCTTAAGCCCCTGTAGCCACAGATGCCACCTCTGCTGGTGGCCTTGTGTGGGGGTCCACGTGTATGTGGGAAACCCAAGTCCAGAGAGGCTGCCCACCCTCCAGGAGGCTCTGAGCCCAGCCACCAGCTCCTGATCCTCCAAACCAGGCCAAGAGGCCTACAGAATCAGAAAACAAAGACAAAGGAAGAGAAAATGGCTTTTTAAAGCAGTAAAGTGGGGTGGGGTGGGGCGGGCTGGGGAATGTACCCAGGCCAGCCTGTGCTCCCCTTCAACCCCCAGTGGAAGCATTCTGGAGGGGATGCACACCCACCCTGGCCCGGGGGTTACCAAATTTGAGCATGGCTCCCCTCCTGTCTTTTGTTTAAATTAAGATTTTTATTTATTTTTTTATTTAGTTATTTTGAGTGGGAGCAGGGGGAGGGGCAGAGGGAGAGAGGCTCTCAAGCAGGCTCCGTGTGGAGCCCAGAGATCTTGCTTGATCTGAGCCGAAATCAAGAGGCAGACTCAAGACGCTCACACTTACCTGGCTGAGCTACCCAGGCTCCCCTCCCCTCCTGCCTTTCCAGATTCCTGGGCTATGACTGTGGCAGGTAGTGGGCAGCCTCGCCGCCCCAACTCTTGGGTTTATGTGAGCTTCCTGTGTCCAGCTGTCCTTCCTGCAGCCAGTCTCTGGCAGATGTGACAGTGTGTGCCACAGCTGGGACTCTGGGCGTGGCCCCATGGCTCGCTGTGCCTCCTTGTGTCCTAGTCACAGAACCCGCTGTGTGTGTGTGTGTGTGTGTGTGTGTGTGTGTGTGTGTATGTGTGGTGTGTGGTCAGGGGGATATCTGTGAGATCACAGCAGGATGGAGCTCTCTGCTCTCTCCCCTGCCAGGTCCTGGGAAAAGGGGCTGATGTTCTGGCTTCGATGACCTTGGGGACCACGAAGGTCAGGGGAGAGCCCCTATCTTACTGTGGTAATTCGGACAGTGTTGGTGGTGGGAGGAGTTATGGTGGGTGGAGGATCCTTGACGACCTGCCCTGGAGGTTCCCCCTACAAGGAGGGGGGCATTCTCCTGCTGCTCTGTTCCTCACCCTGAGGGCACTTCCTGCGGAGCAGCCTCTGCTGCCCAGCCTCAGAATCCCTCCTGCCCATCAGGGGCAGAGAGTGTGATCAGGATACCCTGGGGATGCTCCTGGCCCTCCCACCACCCAGGTCCCCACCCCAAGGTGGCCTGTGCCTGGCGCTGCTTTCATCTCCACTTTCCCCCTGCAGACTCCTTAATCCCGGTGGTCTTCATCTTCAGAGTTAAGCCCTTGCTCCTGTGCTGGAGGGCCTGGCTGTGGGCAATGTGATCTGCTCCCCAGTATGCAGTGCCAACGTGCCCTGGGAAACGCCTATGAAAAGACCCCTTGTTTTTGGTGCAGCCCGAAGTCTGAGCCCTGGGGAGAGCAGAGGTGGAGCAACCACCCACCCTGGCTTTGCCCTCCTGTCCTCCAGCTCTTTGGCACAAGCTGGGGCCCTGGAACCCCCTGACCTGGGTCTTTATTTTAGGAGGGAGATGCCTGGGCCAGCTCAGTGCCTCTTCTGGCCCCTCAGCAGACCCTAGCTGCCTTCAGGTCAGCTTTGCCCTCCCTTCCATGTGGACCTGTCAGCTGGTGCATTCACCAACTGTGGAGTCCTGCGTTTTTCCTGGGACACACTGCCCAGCTCTGACTGGAGTTCTGGTGTTCCGCGGCCCAGGAAAGGCCAGTAATGGCAGTAGGAGGGTTCGTGAGCTTCCTCCCGGCAGCCTTTCCTCCCCTCCTGCCCACCATCAGGAAAGTCCCCTCAGGTCCCACATGCAGAGGGGGAGGTGTACAGGTCTTTTCCCCTCAGCTCACCGGGCATCCTGGACATGGTCTTGGCCGGTTGCCTGTCATCTGGCAGGTTTAGATGACCAGGTCTGTGCCCACCCCCAGCCGCGCCCGTCTTTAGAGGAGAAACCACTTTTGCGCCCCCTCCCTGAAGTACTCTGTTTCTGTGAGGGTTTGAGGGTTGTGCTGATGTTTTCGTGTAAATCTTTGCTTCTTGGACTTTTCTCTTGTTTCCTTTCGGCCTTGATTTCTACCTGTTTTCCTGGAGCCTCAGTTTGCCCATCTGTGAGATGGGGCCGTTGGACCGGGTCCTCGGAGCCTCAGAGATGCTGGAAGGACTTGTTGGTGAAGTTCTAGATGCCTTGGCCTTCCCTTGGCGTCAGCCTCGTCCATGAGGCTGCTCCCAGCCTGGCCTCTTCCCGTGAGGCCAAACCAGTATCTCTTGGGTTGGGTTGGGGTTTTTTTTTTTTTTTCTTTCTTCTCTCCCCCCCCCTCCCCAAATTGCTCTGGAGCATTTGGAACCCATCGTGGCCCAGTTTCTAACCTCAAGCCCTCTCTGTGCAAGTGCTTGCCCAGGCGTGGGGAATGATCTGACCCAGAATCAGGAGGCAGCAGCCAGAAGGGATCGTTTGCCGCCCTCCCCCCACCAAGGCTTCTCTCTCCCAGCCTGTCCTCCCATAGGTCTCCCGTGCCATGTCCCCGAGGCTGCCGGCCACAGCAGCCATTGCCCCAGGAGCAGAATAAAAATGGGAAAGTCTTCTCATTTTCTTCTTTTCAATGCAGCCTTGATCCCTCCTTCCTCCTCCTACAGACCAGGCCTCCGGTGACTTTTGAATAGTCCCGCAGGCTCCCTGTTCTCTGGCTAAATGCACACGCATTGGCATCTTGTTTGCCTTAATGAAAATGGCAGGCTTGGGAGCGACCCAGGGGAGGCCCAGGAGTGTGGAGGAGGCGATCCGGGCGCCAGACTGACCCAGCTGAGGATGTGTGACTTTGAAAGGTACTAATTTACTCCCATGCCGGCTGGTTTTCTGCATCCTGGGTACCGGCGGGGCGGGCAGGCAGGCTCTGTGGGGACGGAGGAGTCCAGTGTCCGCCTGAGATGCCCGTCCCCGTTTGCCCCTTGGTGGTTTGCTGATTGTGTGCCGGAGAAGCAGGAAGGAGGTCCCCATGGTGAATGCAGCTGGGAAGCCTAGGTGGCCTCAAGGTGGACAGGGAGGCCTCAGTGAAGGGCGGCCAGGAGAGCGGGGAGGGCCAGGGGGAGAGGGGGGGGTGCTGGAGTGGGCTTGCTGGGTCCTCCCGGCAGATGAGGATGCTGAGGCTCGACACGCGTGTGCTGTGGCTTTGCTCGTTTGGGTAGCACACATTTCTGAGTCAGCCTAGGGCGTGGGGCTGCAGGCTGGCGTGACCGCCCGCTGCCGTGTCCTGCACCTGGGAGTGAGCTTTCGGGGGAGGTGGGATCAGCCCACTGCAACCGCAAGGGCATGGGCAGGGAGACTCTCAGGGCACATGGAGGGGTAATTCTGATGCAGGGGCACCTGCTCGGCCAAGACCACCTCCCACCAAGCAAGGTGCCTTCTGGCCAGTGGCTCCCCACCACACCAGGCCCCCAACTGGTCCAGTTTGGCTGGGGACTCCCTCAAAGGGAGTGTTGAGTGGCAGTCTGCTTTGTGGAGGCACTCGGAGGGGATGGGCCCTCCCCCACCCGCCCCACTCTACTTTGTCACCTGTGAAGCAGACCCTTGGGTTGGGGACCCCTAAGGGCCACCTTACAACATTAGACTAAGTCCAGTTTTTTTCTTTCTAATACATAAGGAAACTAACAAACAGTCTCCATGAGAGGCCTTGAATGGGACTTAGTTCTGACCATTAACATCACTCACTGAAGCTATTTCTGCTCATGATTTGTAGAGGATGAGCGGGAAGAAGGTCTTGGAAGGGAGTGACCGACCATAGTAGGGCAATCACACGCCCCAGCGCCCTTTCCTCCTGTCCCTAGATTGTATCCTTCTGGTCCCTCGATGATTCGGTTACCTGGCCAGCACCCAAGTGGGTCCCGAGGAAGGGTCCTCATGCCTGAGCTCTGGTCGTGGGTCCACGGCTGCGATCCTAGACAAGGCAAACCCCTGCGAGCCGAAGTGGCATTTTCCCAGCCATAACTTTCCCTCTTCCCAAACGATGACCCATTTGTTCTAGAGAACTTAGAGAAACAGTCACTTTGGACCCCAGCCCCCAGGCGGCCTCTGTGAGCCACTGAGCTGCAGCCAGTGGGGATAGTGTCAGTAACTGGTGTGTTTCCTCGCTTCCCCGCTTCCCCTGGAGGACAGGCAGTTGGAGTGGGCGTGTTCAGGAGAGGATCCAGGACATTCTCGAATCTGGTGCGACTTCTCTCCTCTCCACCTGCCCTGCGTGGATGTGGAAGTGAGTACGGGATGAGCTCTGGCTCTGGGGATTTCTTGGCTATGGAGGCACGCTGGGTTTGCTTTTGCCACATGACAGATTCCTTCTGGCATGTCACGCCTGGGTGTTGTCTCTGCCTTCGATTTGATGTGAGGTGCATAGCTCTGCTGATTGATCCAGGGATCCCCTGACTGGGGTTCCGCGAGGCCGGATGTTTGCTGATATGGGAACCCCACTGGGGGTTGGAGGGGGGCAAGGGTGCTCGAAGGCTCCAGGCGTCTCTCCAACAGACGTCTGCCCAGCTGGGGGCGGGGGCCCTCCTGCAGCCGCTCGCTCACCTGGTCCAGCAGCCGTCTCCCCTAAACAATCCATTGCTCACTGTGGAGAGCTTGGAAGACACCGGGAGTCTGAAAATTGAAATTTAAAAATCATCTGTAATCCTGGAGAGAAGTGATGTTAGCATTTTGCTGTTCCCAGATCAGGGAACGCTGGGTCCAAAGGGAGCGCTACACACATTTTTCTTTAGCTTTTTATTTTGAAATCACTACAGCCTCTCAAGAGGTTGCAGAAGTGGTAGGGAGGGCTCCTGTGTACCTTCAGCCCACAACGCTCCAAGGGTGACCTCTTAGCGTGTGATCGAACCCCGACCGTGACATCAGCACAACACAAAGGCTAGACACAGATCTTAACTAGGATGGCACGGAGCTCTCCCTGTGTGTAGTGTGTAGAGTTTCATGAGACCTTGTTACATGTATGGAGTTGTCTTGCTCTTTTAAAAATAAACTTTGCGGGGCACCTGGGTGGCTCAGTGGTTTAAGCCTCTGCTTTCAGCTCAGGTCATGATCCCAGGGTCCTGGGATCGAGCCCCACATCGGGGCTCTCTGCCTGGCAGGGATACTGCCCCCCCCCTTCTCTGCCTGCCTCTCTGCCTGCTTGTGATCTCTCTCTCTGTCAAATAAATAAATAAAATCTTTAAAAAACATAAACTTTGCTGTTTGCAGCTGTTTTTAGATTCACAGAATCACTGAGAAGATAGGTGGAGATCCCTAAAGCCTGCACCCAGTTTCCCCACCGGTACCTTCCCGCAGGGCTGTTGCACCTTGGTTGCGATGAATGAACTGATCCTGATACGTTAGTAGGAAGAGAATCCGCCTTTCGTTCAGGTTTTCTTAGCTTTTACCTAATGTCCTTTTTCTGCTTAGCATCCTATCTGAGATATACTTCTTATTTTTAATTTTTTTAAGATTTTATTTATTTGACAAAGAGACAGAGAGAGAGAGAGAGAGGAGGGACAGAGGGAGAGGGAGAAGCAGACTCTCCGTTGTGCAGGGAGCCCGATGCAGGACTCGATCCCAAGATCCTGGGATCATGACCTGAGCAGAAGGCAGATGCTTAATGACGGAGCCACCCAGGCGGCCCCAAGACACACTTTAAAAAAAAAACAAACAGTTTGCCACATAATATCCCTGCAGTTGGTAATCTCGCCTTTTTTCCATGGGATGTTGAGAATATCTCACTGCGTCACTGACTATTCTTTGAACACGTCTTTGCTTGCTCCTTCCGTCGCGTGCACAGATCCCGCCCCCCTCCCCCCACCAGGAGAGCTTCCCAAGGGGGTGCTGAGCTGCATCTTGGCTTCTTTGGTCATGAGAGCCTGTCCTGACAGGGTGTTCCTAGGGGCCAGGTCTGGCACAGGAGGGGACAGCTTTGCAGGCACATAAGCCCCCCCACCCCAGTAACCCCCGGGCCCCGTCCTGGAGGGGCATCGCCTGGGACGGCTGAACCTGTGTGAACATGAGGACATGCGTCTGTGACAGCCTGAATCCGGTCACTTGGGTGCAGAGCCTGGCGGTCGGGTGGGGTAGGGTGGAGGGAGAGGTCATTAGTGCATGGCTCTGCCTGCACTGTGAGCCTCAGTTTCCCCCCCGGGAATGTCCTTCACAGCCTGTGGAGAGAGAAGCACATGCTGGTTTGTTGGCCAGGTGCAGGGACATGCTGAGATGGGGCAACGGTTAGGACCACAGATTTTGAGAGTTGGAGATGGAGCAGCGTCTTCTGTGACCAGCTCCCGCGTACCGCCGCACAGCCCGGAGATGGCTGGGTTTAGAATAGCTACTCCGATCGGGGGCCATTTCCAAGGGGTCGTTGACCCTACCCCTTTGTGGCCTTTCAGGGCCAGGCCATGAACAGCAGGTCCCGCCGACAGGATGTTTCAACGCAAGCCCATTGAGAGATCCCTCTGGAAATCCTCCTTTGGCTCTGGTGCAGGCAGGCGAGAGAATTGAACACAATGGGGACCGCAAAACAAAAGGCCCAGTTGTCGGCCGTCTGGGCAGGGTCAGTGGGTGCCCCAGGCCAGGCAGGCAGAGCCAGTGGGCAGCTCGTTGGATTTCATGGCCACAAACGTGCTCCAAAGGAGAAGGCCAGATGGAGGCCAGACCCTGGGCCTGAGGTGCCGTGCCCCGTCCTTGCCTGGCAGCGTCATCCTGTGACGTGGGCTTGGCGTGTGACTTCCGGGGCTGTGTCCTTTGCAGGTGGGGTCCAGACCCACTTGGCGTGGCATAATGGGCGGCCTGCTCACAGCGCCCGGTGCACCCCGCCTTTCCCAGGTCTTCACCCTGCTGAGCACGGTGGTATATGTGGACCTGTGCCGCGTGACTGTGGGGATCTTAGTTGTTGGGCTTGCTTGCCTCTCTCTGTCCATCTTGGTGCTGGGGTTCCACCCTCCTCCTCCCATCCTCTGCCCCAGGATTGTCCCCTCCAGCCCTCACTCTGCCCTTCTGGAATATTCTTCTTGAAACCTAGTCCCTGCCCTGCCCCCAACCCTGCAGGGACCCTCTCCTCAGCATTGAGTTCTGGCTCCTGGGAGGTGCTCTGGGCTCTGACCCAGACTCCTTTTCCACACCCTCTCCTGTCTCTTCCAGAAGCTTCTGAGACCCCAGGCCAGTCCCTGAATACCATCCAGCCATTTCCACACCCTGGGCTTGGTCTGGCCTTGGCTGTCTTCTTCCTGACCTCAGTTCCCTCCCCCTTCCTTGCTGCTCTCCCTTCCGCTGGAAAAATCCGGCTGGTTTTCCAGCTGTGGCTGAAATGCCATCCCTCCTTTCACATTTCCCCTCCCCCAGTGTCCCCACGGTCCCTCTTGTCTTCAGCCCCCATGCGCTGTATGGATCTCTGAGATGTATTTCACTCGGCCTGGGTTGTGACTGCTCAACATGGGCCTCTGCCACGGGTTCCCAGGTCGGTGCTGGTCCTGGGGACCCAGGGGTCTGGGCTTGCCATTTCCTCACCCAGTGGCTCTGGCCACCTGGATGGCCGAGTTCCTGGAAGTGTGGGAATGTGAGGCTGAGAGATGAGGGGTGGGCATGGGTGGGGGCACGGGCCCCGTGACTCGCCCCAGCTGCACAGGGGGGTCTGGCCTCAGGCCACTCGGGGCAGACGTAGCCCTCTGTGCCTTCATCAGTGAGCTGAAGGTAGTGATGTCAGGAGAGGTGACGGCAGCCGCTGCCCTGCCTCTCTTCTGGGCCCCTCAGTGGGGTGCAGGGGTGGGCAGGGCTTGGGAGTCACCTGGCAGTCAACTTGTCCCACCCTGGCCTGCCTTCAGTGATCCCAAACCCGCATCCTTGCCTTTTGGGCCTACACGGTCCTGTGTTTCTTGCCTGGGCTGTTTGGGGCTCGGTTCTGGGAAGGCTCAGAGGATGCAGGGGCTGGCTTGCTGCCCCTGGACGTCTGGAACACTCTGGGCCCTTCCTGAGTGCCCTGTGGGTCCTGTGGGATAAGCTGGTGGGAACCGGGGGTTGGGGGCTCCCCTGCCTGTCCCAAGCCCCGGTTCTCCTCACCTGTGGTGTCAGCCTCCAGCTTCTCACGAACAATGACTCGAGCTGCCGACAGTGACACAGGAAGCCGAGGCAAGGGCTGCGTGGCCTCTCAGTGTTCTTGACCAGGCTCCCCGAGAACAGCGCCCCAGCTTGTCTCCGGCCTGCCCTGTGCCCAGTGCCGGGCCTGGGGCAGGAACCAGGAATGGGCCCCTGGGTTGTAGGGGAGCTGAGGAGGTTGGCTTGGGGCAGACGAGGGGTGGGACAAGGTGTGTGTGTGTGTGTGTGAGAGAGAGAGAGAGAGAGAGACACTATGTGTGAGTGTGTGTTTACGTGAGTGTGTGAGTGTGTAAGTGTCTGTGTGAGAGTGTGTGTGCATAAATGGGATGTATGACTACACGGCTGAGTGTGAGCACGCCTGTGAGTGTGTGTGCGTGTGCGTGAGATCATGTTTATGTGTGTAAGTGTATGCCTGTACGAGTGTGTGAGAGGATGTCTACATGAGTGTGTGTGTAAGGGGATGTACTAGTGCGAGAGCACGTCTGAGTGTGTAAGCATATGTGTGAGCGCCTACAGGAGTGTGCGCGTGTCTATGAGTGTGCACGTGTACGCATGAGTGTGTGAAAGCGCATCTACATGAATAAGTGTGTGCCTGTGGGTGTGTCTCCGTGTGTGAGTGGGTGTGTTAGTGTGTCTACACGGCGTGTCTGGCCACATGACGGCCTCTGGTTTTGCTCCCCCCTCGGTGGCCGGTGGCCGGTGGCCGCCGCTGGGCCGCCGGTGTGGCATGGCCTTTAGCACGGGAAGGTGGGAGAGACCACAATTCCCAATTCCATTTCTTTTCATACCGACGCTGCTTCCATCAGCTCTTCCCAAGAGCAGAGCCGGCTTCCCTGAGCTCTTTCCCCACTGCGCCGTGTGACCGCACCCACAGAAGGGTCTAGGTGACATGTGGTGCTCATGGTGCCCCCCTTTGTCCACATGGAGGGTGACCCTCTGCCCAGCGCCTGGGCAGGTGCTGGGAGCAACACTGAGATCGTGCAGCCCTGTCCTCTCTCGTGCTTCTAAAGCCTCATTGCAGGTGAGGAAACTGAGGCATGGAGCGTGGAGGAAGCTGCCCAGGTCATGCCCACGGAGCCCTGAGGTGCCCCTGGGTTCCAGCGTGCGTGTTTCCCCTATGAGATGGAGCCTGGGGGGCTGGGAATCCTGGACCAACGAGATGGAGACATGGAGGGTGGGGGGCGCCCACCGTGGTGGGCACCATGCTCGTTGCCATGTCTCTGGGGCACAAGTCTGGACCCCTTGGCCAGTGGAGGAGGAGGTGCCCCGGGGGTGTGCGGGGGAGGTCGGGGGTGCTGTGTAGATCGGGGCTGCACCCCTGCACGCAGTAGGTCCTCAGATGGTGGTGCTGCAGTTGCATGTTCGTCCTGTTTACTGAGGGCCTCGCCCAGGAGCGACGGCAGGATGCAGGCTGGGGACCACGCCACGGACGGCTGGGAGTGTTGTTTCTGGGGAGGTTGGATCCGGCCTGGCTGGGGGCAGGTGCAGCTGCTTCCCTGGCTGATGTCTTCTTGGGCCCCTGAGGCCTGCGTCCGCAGTCTCCCCGTTGGGGAGCAGACTCCCTGGGGCATCTGGTGCTTGGTGCCCCCGGGCGGCCCGGGCACGGTGGGAGAGCATGTCCGTGGGTGTGGGTAGGGGCTCTGACGAAGGCATCTGGGGTGCTGGAGTGGGGAAGGCAGCATGGAAAGAGTTGCTGACTTGCTGTGTTACCTCGGGCCTGTGGCCTAGTGTTTCTGAGCCCTGATTTCCTGCAGAGTGACCGACAGGGCCCCTGCCCCGGGTGTTGTAATGTGTGGTAATCCCAGAAGAGGCCATGCAGAGAAATGTTGGGTGCTTTCCAGGCAGCCCTCATCGGAGCCTCCTGAGGTTGGGCGGGCCTGGGTGTGGGTGAATGGACGTCTCTGCGGGGAGCTGCAGGCAAGCTGGGCAAGTGATCCCCCCTGTCCTGGGATCCCATGTGGGTGTGGACTGAGCTTCTTTTTGATAGTCCTGGGTCTCACAGTTTCTGGGAGGGGAGGCTGTCGTGGACAGAGAGGCAGGGCCCACGCGGGGGTCGTGGCATGTGTGTGGACCTCCCAGGGACTGTGCGTTACCAGGCCGAGTGGGGGTGAGCCCCCCGGGGGCTCCTCCTGGGGAGGCTTCATCCTGCTCGGAGCAGGAAGGGATGCTGTGTACAGTCTGGCCAGCTCACCTGACTTGCAGTGACCCTGGAACCACGTTTGCTGTCTCGGGGCTTCTGGCCCTGGGTTTCAGATGTGCTCTGTGGGGAAGGCTCATAGCCACACTGAGTTTACTAAGGCGGCTACTAGGCCTCCGCACCAAACATCACAGCTTGACTTATACTACAAGGCCCCTTTGATGTGCCCTCAGCTCCCTTTGTGGGACCGTGGTGTCTGCGGGGGGTGTGGAGGGAGATGGGACCATCAGTCTAGCCATCGCCCCGGGAGGTGCAGGGATGGGGGAGGGCTGTGGGGTGAGTGGGGATGACACTGGTTTTCCAATGCTCCTTGCGTTTGGACTGGAATGGGGGGCATCATCTCTGCTCACAGGTATCTGATTTGGCCCAGAGGGTGGCTTGCATTCCTAATGTCTATCCTGGTCCCTTGGCCCCTCCGCCATCAGCCGAGGCCCATACACTGTCTGTGAGGGTCAGCCCGTGGGGCAGCATCAGACCATCGGTCCTGGGTGTCCTGGGGTGCGCTCCTTGTTCTAGAAGCTGCCTTCCCGTTGGTTCTGTGTTATCCCCGAAGGCCTGTGAGTGTCTGGGCCAATCAAGGCAGGTCCAGCAAAGCCTGGAGTGGGGCGATCTCTTCTGCATGGTCCTGGCAGCCCGCTGTAGGGCCTGGAACTTAGATGTTTGCTGTGCGCCAAGCCCGACTCTGAGGGCCTGCAGCAGGCCTGTCTGCCACTTTGTTGTCCAATTTGAGGGGAGGAAAGCCTGCTGCACTAACGTTTGTGAATGATTTCCTCTGATGTTGCCAGCAGGCATTTTTGTAGCGCTTTGAGCTCTCCTGAGTGATCACTAGGTGCCGGGGCCTGCTGAGCCCTGCACTGGTGGGTACCCTCACGACGGAAAGGAGCGGCCAGGGCCCTGGGTGAACAGTGGAGCCCTGATAGCAGAGAGGGGCCCCCAGGATCCGTGCTCCTGAGTCACGGGGCCTCTGTGTCTCCCGAGGTCTTGGTCACGCCCCTTGTAGGCTGGGCTGATGCCCATGGATCATCCCAATCCCTGAGTGCGGCGGAGGGGCAGGAGGCAGGCCCCACCCCACGGCTCCTGAGTCAGGGAGCTTGGGCAGAACAGGATGGATCCTGGGGCGGTGCCAGTTAAACAGGAAGGAGGAGGCACCGACGGGTCCTGCAGAGGCTGGGACCTGGCCCTATTCCGGGTGAGCTCCGCCGGGCCACCCTCTGGCTGCAGTCCCCACCCTCCAGGAAGCCTTTCCTCCCTGTATCTAGTTGAAGCCATTTGCTAAGTGCCCTTGATGGGCGCCCGCTTTTTGGTGGGGGGGCTCCGGGTGTTCAAAGTGGGATGACCCATGGGATGGCCAGGCCCCACTGAGCGGCTCCCATGGCTGGTCCCCGGGGGAGGACCTGACCTGTGATCCTGTCACCCTCCAAATTCTCCTGCTGCTGGCCCTCTGGTCCTGCATTGCGGAAGTGGAAGTGGGAGCGGGCTTAGGAACGGGCCAGGTCGCAGAGCTGGGAGAGGTAGGGCCAGCAGGCCAGCTGACCCGGCCTGCCAACCAGTACAGACCTTGGGACAGGCATGAGGACTAACCAGATCACTCCATGCGGGCGAGGCCTCCACCCTGTGCTTGGCACACCGACTGCCTCCGTTCCGGGCTCTCATCTCCTTGTCCTCCCTGCAGTCCCACTCACCTCCCTCTTGGTCTGTGTATATGCCTGGTGAGCCTGCCAGGCCTCCTTCAGCTTCATGTCCTCACTGCCCTGGGTCTGGATCGAGCTTTGCACGGTTCTCTGGGCCTCGGCCAGGGAGGGACAGGGAGACCCTGCCAGGCGTGGGTCAAGTCCTGGTGAGGAGAAAACGCACCTCGGATGAGATGCTGCCCAGCCGTATCTCTGCCTCCCTGGTCCAGGCAGGCTTCCCGCCAAGAGCCCCGCAGAGAGTCCCCAGAGCGGTTACACTTCATCGAGTCGCCCCGGGCAGGGCCCCGTAGTCCTCTGCCGAGCCGTAGGATGGTGAGAAGTCAGAGAGTGCAGCTGGGGCCAGGATTAAAGAGCAGGATTTCACTGAGGATTTGTCTAAGAATTTAACCCCTGCACAAAGCAGGCAGCCAGGGGTGTCCTTTCTCAGTGAGGGTGTGTGGCCAAGATCTGGGGTTCCATGGGATGGCTCCTGCATGTGGCCATCCCATCTACCCTTCAGATACCAGGATGAGAGCCTAATTCTAGGGAGGCAGGATCTGGGAGAAGCCCTGTGGCAGCACCCTTGTGCCTCCCAGCTTCTTCTTCTTCTTCTTCTATTTTTTAAAGACTTTATTTATTTATTTGACAGAGAGAGATCACAAGTAGGCAGAGAGATAGGCAGGCAGAGAGAGAGGAGGAAGCAGGCTCCCCGCCGAGCAGAGAGCCCGATGCGGGACTCCATCCCAGGACCCTGAGATCATGACCTGAGCCGAAGGCAGAGGCTTAACCCACTGAGCCACCCAGCTTCCCTGCCTCCCAGCTTCTGAGAGCGTGTAGCAGCCTGGGGTGTTCTGCAGGTCGGGTCTGAGGCAGGCATTTCCAGAAATCTGAAGCTCAAAGATACAGGGAGTCCTGCTCACTCACTAAGAGGTGCAGGGGGCCCCGCCTGGGTGTGCCCGTCTCTGCACCCTGCACCCTTCTGTGGGGAAGACACGGGGTGTGGAGGGTCTCGGGCGGGGGCTGTGGTGAGGGGTGTGCTCGGGGGTGGTGGGTGTAAGAACTGAGTTCCCCTGGAGGGCGGCCGTTGCCCTCCCCCACCCCCCACCCCAGAGCAGCCAGGCACAGGGCCTCCTCCCTGGTCACCTGCTGCCAGCAAGGCCCGAGTAGCCCTCTCCTCTGTGGGGATCAGGCCCAGATCTGGGGTGGGGCACCTGACGTGGACACTGTGGCCTCAGCGGCTCCTTGCATGGCCCTGACAGCTGACGCTCCTGGTGGTCAGGTGGTTCAGGGCTGTCCTCCATAACAGCTGAGGGTCCTGCGCTGCTTTGTGGGGGACTCAGTGACCTTCAGTGGCGCTCCAAGCCAACTTCCCTAAGGTGGGGCCTCAGACGCAGCACCCCTTTCTAGTCTGTGCTATGGTGACAAAGCAGCACAGACCGGCGGGCTCATGAGGAGCAGAAATGTACTGCTTACAGCTCTGGGGGCTGGGAGTCCAAGGTCAAGACGCCAGCTTGGTTGACTTCTGGCGGGGGCCCGCTCCCCCCACATAGCCGGCGCCTTCCCGTGGTGGCCGCGGCTGGGAGCTGTCTGGAGTCTTGTTTATGAGAGAACAAGCCCACCCATGGGCTCCGTCCTCCTGGCCTGAGCACCTCCCAGAGGCCCATCACCTCCGGGGGTTAGGATTTCAACATGAATTTCATGGGAACACACAAACCATTGGGACACCAGCCCACGAGCCTGGCAGAGCCCCATCCTGGGCGCTCCCTTTCTTTGTGGCATCTTGGCTTCCCATACCTCCTTACCCTGCAGGGAGCCCCCAGGGCGTCCCATCCTCTGCCCTTGTCTCTGCACCTCTGGTGTCGGCTGATGGACTGCGCTGGGGACATGTTGCACGGTGACAGCAGGGCCGCGATGGGGAAGCGGTGGCCAGCTCTGCCTGGGTTCTGGGCACCCCCAGGAATGGCAACGGCTTTAGTTGTCCCCTTCGGCAGCAGGCTGCATCCTTGGGCCTTCCATGTTGTGTTTCCCGTGATACCCTGGGTCTGAGGTCACCATCATCTCACACACAGGGATGGGGGCTCAGAGGTCCAGTAGTCTGATCGGGGTGGTCTGGATACCACGAGAGAAGAAGAATGGTAACCTGGGCCTCTGTGCTCCTGTCTCCATGGTGTTTGGGGTGTGTGTTCCTTGTTGAGCACGGCTTCCGTGTGGGGTCCATTTCTGTGCCCTGGGATCCTTCCAGGAGCAAGACAGACAGTGGTCTTGTTGGGGAGACAGATGAACTAGCCCTGGATCAGCAGAGGGACAGCTTGTACCCTGCTGAGAGCTGTCAGGGACGCGTCCATGGAAGTGTCTGGAAGGGGAGGAGGGAGGAGCAGGGTGAAGGCTGTTATGGCCGGACTCTGGTGACCGCGGGGACGGAGTGGATGAGCTGTTGGAGTGAGGGTCCCATCGAGAGGCGGGCTGCGGGGACACCCCCCATTGACCCTTCTCGGGGCTCTGTGATTTCCCAGGGGAGCGTGGGTGTGGGATGGGATGTGCGGTGCCTGATTGGCAGCCTGTGGTGTCCTGGTGACGAGGGCACAGCTGTCAGCCCCTCAGACAAGCCGCGGGGAGGAGATGGCCGTGGTGGCATGAACACACCCAGCATTCTGGCCTTCTGACCTTCGTGTTATTTCTTGCCAAAAACAGTTCATTTTCAGGGTGCTTGGGGGGCTCAGTAGTTAAGTGGCTGCCTTTGGCTCAGGTCATGATCCCAGGGTCGAGCCCCACATGGGGCTCTCTGCTCAGCAGGGAGCCTGCTTCTCCCTCTCCCACTCCCCCTGCTTGTGATCTCTCTCTCGCTGTCTCTCTCTGTGTCAAATAAATAAAAAAAATCTCAAAACAAAACAAAACACTGGTTCATTTTCGAAGGAGGTGCCGCTGTCTCCCAGGAGCAGAGGCATTCCCAGGGTGGGCCGCAGGGTGGCCATTTACAAGCTGTCCCCGAGGCACCTCCAGGCTGGCTGGGGTGGGGCCGGGGTCACAGGAGCCGTCCTCCAGTTCCTGCAGGGCCCACTGCCCTGCGGTCAGGAGTCAGCGGGCTTCGGAGGGGATGTGGGGAATCTGACCCAGGCTGCTGATTTCCAGAGACTTCCGGGGGCTGCGTTAAGTTTAGGGCTATAAGGCACTGTGTGGGGAGGCTCTGGACTCTTGCTTCTGGAGTCACCCTTGTGAGGTAGGATGCTCATGCCCAGCAGTTTCTAGTCTTGTTGCCTGTGCCCCTTACCCCTGCCCCCGTTAGCCCCTCTTGTGGCTCTAGGCCAAAATAAAGGGGCAGGAGGCTGGGCAGGTGTGATGCTCCCAGTGCCAAGAGGCAGGACAGAGGTGTGGTGGGATCTGGTGTCTAATCAGCCTCGTGGAGCTGGGCTCACCAACGCAGTCAGGGGGATTGGAACCTCCTCCAGCCCGAAATACTTAATCCATCAGGCCCCAGACAGGCCAGAAATTACTGTGTGCTGGGATTCAATTTCCCGCTCACCTTTTTCTCTCTAAGGAGCTCCTGGCATCATAAATCCTGCTGCCCGTGGACAAGAATCTGAGGGGCTGCGGGCTATTCTAATGGCCACGGCGGGGTCCAGCCCTCCCAGAAGTCAAGGCCTCAGCCTGCTCCCCTCCCGAGCTTCTCTGCCCAGGGACACCCCCTGACCCCTGCCTTGGTCCCCGTGGCTCTGAGCCTCCACGTCTCAGATGGGCCACGGGTGCCGCTCTCTTGTGCACATTTGGCGCCGTGTGTGTGCAGGAGGCACTTGGTCATCCCAGCAGGTGGAGCTGGGGTGTGTTATAAATTAGCAGCCGTGATTATTATGGGGTGTTGTTGCCACCGTTGTGAAACGTTGTCATGGTGGCCCCTGGCCGCAGACCTCAGCGAGAGGTCCACGGGGTGGGGGAGGCTGGGTTCCAGCACGGTAGTTCTGGAAAGGTTGGTCTTTGCTGTCCCAGCCCCAGCCCCAGCCCTGCTGCCCGGGGCTCTGCGGGGGCCACTCTAGTTCCTGCTGTGGCTCCTTATATCTGAAGCTGAATCGGTAGGAGACCAGTATCATCGGGTCTGTGTGCAGGCAGGGGTCAGGCACGCAGAAGCCCCTCCTTTTCTCACTGTTCTGGTCCTGCTGGGAGGAAGCTCTGTCCGGGGCCCAACCAGGTTCTCAGCAGGCTCCAGTACTGGCTGCTGTGTGGCGTTGGGCTTGCTGGGTAGCCTCTACGTGCCTCTTTCCTCATGCGTTAAGTGGGTGAATGCTAGAACCTTCCTTACGGCAGGGGCGTGGTTAGGCTGGATGGAAGGAGTGTGTTAGAGGCTCAGGTGTGTAAGGAGCAAGGCCACGATGGCCGTGCGTGGATGTCACTGCAGGGCTGGCTGGGTCTCAGGAAGGCGCATTTCCAGCTCTACGTCAGAAATTCCCTCTTGGGAGCCGTCTCCGGCCCCAGATCATCGTCTCCGTGTGGAGGCCGGCTGTTGGCTCCGGATCGCTCTCGCTAGCTGCAGGGTTAACAGACATCCTGAGTCCACTTGTGGGTTCCGAGCCCCGCCCTGGGACGATGACCTTAGTGGCGATGGTCGTCCCATCTTCTGTGTGGGTACGCCACGCTTGGCACTTGGAGGAGTGGAGACCTGACGAGGAGCCTGTCTCTGGCTCTGATGAGGCTGCCTGGGATGCCGGCTGGTCCCAGTGTGTGGCTGGATGTGTCTGCGTTCGGACATGGGCTCTGGAGTGTCCTGGCTTTATGGCCTCCGATGGCCGGGTCCTGGTCACTTATCTTCTTGGATAGGCAGTGTTGGTCTTCACAGCTGCAGGTTCGTCCTAGCCCCCGGGCCAGCCTGTCTCTGCTTATAGGCACCAGGCAGGATTGAGTGGCGCGGTGCCCTGGGACACGGATGCCATTTTAGAAGGCTTCCTGGTTCTGCTCAGAACAGACCTGCTGGCCGGGCGGCCTGTGAGCTCATGGACAGGGGCACTCCGGAATCCACAACCCTGTGCCATGTGATCCCCAGGTTCCCGGTTTTCGCCTCCTTGCCGGAGGGCCACCCCTGGCACTTAGAATTTGGATCTTCCTTCATGATGCCTGAGGCATGGCTCTTGGTTGTTGTGGCTGCGTTTGGGGACAGGGGCCGGAAGGTCAGGCTGAGCGTTGGGATCTGACCTTCCGTGTGTGCCCCCTGCCTCCCTGTGACAGCCTCTCTGCAGCCGCCCCCCTCCTGGAATCCCTGGGACCACCCCCCGAGCCCCCGTCCCCTCGGTCAGCCCACCCGTGTTTCCGAGGCCCACGTTCCTGCTTCTGTGCCAGGCACCAGCCTCCCCAGAGAGGATCCTGCCTGCCTTCCAGGACCACGTTCAGGGTGGAGCGAGGGCGGGAACTCTGCAGAAGCCCCACAGGAGCCCTCCCCCACCCCTACATAATCTCCAGTTCTGTGGATGACCGGGTAATCCTCCCCTTTGTTGACAGCCTGAGTGAAGTCGTGATTTATCTGCCCTTTTCTCGGAGCCTGTGTCTGGATTTTGGCCAAACCACTAATAATGCACCACACAGTAATCCTTCCATTTGTGGGATGTGTGGCCTGGCCTGCCCTGTCCCTGGCCCCAGGAAGGCCCAGGTTCGTCCTCCCAGAGGCCCCGCCCCGTGTCCTCTTCAGCTGCCCTATCTCCCCTTGGTGTTGACACAGGGTCCCACGGCCACTTCTCTCCTGAGCAGTGTCCTCATGTCCTTTTAGGGCGTGCCTGCCAGCCTGTCAGCCGGGTGCTGTCTTCTGGATGTTTGCATGTGTCCAGGGGTTCATGGAGGAGGTCCCTGGGACTTGCCCCCCACCCCACAGGGGAGCTGGGGATGCGGGATACGCCTTGAGATGCCTCAGGCAGAGGTTCCGGTGTGAGGAGGTGCAGAGGAGGTTGGAGAAGCTGGCCTGGGCTCAGCCCCTTGGCCATGCGCACACCTGGCCAGCAGCCCTGCACCTTGGGGCCAGAGACCCGGATCGCTCAGTGAGGCCACGGGCCCTTCCTACAGCTGCACAGCTGTACAGCTGTGGACCTTCCCAGGTGCAGAAGACTGGCCCTCCACTCCCAGCAGAAAATGGCTAAAAGGCCCCCAGTGGCAGAAGCAGAACTAGGTGCTGGACTTTGGCCCCCTGGTCCTGGGCGGGCTCTCCTGTGGCAGAGGCAGGAGGGGACTGAGGTGGCTCAGTGCTCTGCTGTGGGCAGGTCTGCACAGACTTAGTCCCAGGCTTGTGGGCAGCAGGGGAAGGCCACAGACTCAAGCCCTTGAGGTTTTCCGCCCCTATCCTAATGAGCTTGCATCTTTCTGTCCCCGGCCAGGGGTCCCTTCTGCTGTAAGAAGGAAGGCTCTTCCGGAGCTCTCCTGGAAAGCCCATGAGCCTTAACCGGGCCTTAGCACGGGGAATTTCTCTCCTGGCCACTGCCCCCACGCCCCCTCCAGCTGGAGAACGTCTGTCATTGCTGGGGTTCCCCAGGATGTACCAGGGTCCCCTCGGCCATGCTCCCATAGGTCGCATGGGCAGCTCTCCCTTAGCGGTCACCGTGTCGTGCTCCAGTGCGCCCAGAGTGTCCTGTGACAGGACTGTGAACGTGTGGGGAACAGATGCATTCTTCCAGAGAGCCCCATGCCAGCTCCCGGCCCTTCCTCCGTATGTCCGCCTGGACCAGGGTCTGGGGCACAGCTACCATTCCCACTTCTCGGGTGAGGGAGCCACGTAGAGGCCCAGGGGGAGGCTGAGCTAGCCAGGTGGGCAGGCTCCAGCAGCTTGGGTTCTTGGGGGCAGCCGCCTGCGTGGCCTTGGCCTACCTCATGGTACTCCATCTGCGTTGGGTGGCTCAGCAGCACCTGACCTTGGGAGGCGCGGGCAGGGGTGGTGGATGTCTTCTGTGGCTGCTGCCATCCCGGCCCTTCCCTTCAGTGGGGAAGTGACTGAGGACTCGGCCCCCAGGAGCCCCCCACCACCTGCAGGAGGCAAGCGCCCTGCCTGGAAGGGACTCCTGTCCGGGTGCCAAGGTGGCCCCTGGGCACGGGGCAAGGTTTGCTCTGAGGCCTTGCTGGGCGGTGGCTGCCCAGCTAGAGGCGGGTGTCTGTGCCGATACCGTGGGGCTTTCTTGCTCTGCATGGGGACGGAGTTCGTCGGCCAGGCAGGGGAAAGGGCCTTTGTGTCTTGGGGGGCCGAGGGGCCTTGGCCCCTTGCTCACTCTTCAGGGGTGTGTAAAGGCCGCCCCCCCGACTGGGAGAGAGAGGTGAGGCGGGACCCTGTGTGTTCTTGCTGAGGAAGAACCTGGCTCTGGGTGGGGCAGTCCTGGATTCAAAATCTTAGATCTCCCAGCTGCCGTCGTGGGTGATGTGGGCAGGTTATGCCACTGTCCAGAGCCTCGGTGTCCTCATCTGTGAAACGGGGCACCCAGCCCGAGACGGTTGTTTGGCTGAGCGCCTGGCGTGGTCAGGTGTGGCCTTTGGTGGTCGAGATGGGTGTGGGCGAGTTTGGTGCTCAGCAAAGACCAGTTTCTTTTTATTTTGATTTTTAAAAAGATCTTATTTATTTATTTGACAGAGAGAGACACTGAGAGAGGGAACACAAGCAGGGAGTGGGGGAGAGGGGGAAGCAGGCTTCCCGCCGAGCAGGGAGCCCGAAGCGGGACTCGATCCCAGGACCCTGAGATCATGACCTGAACCGAAGGCAGCTGCCTGGCGACTGAACCACGCGGGCGCCCCGAGACCAGTTTCCTTTTAAAGAACATGGGAGAGTGCGGACTCCCTTTTGCAGCTTCCTGTCTTGCTCTCCCGTGGTTCTGGGCACAGCTGTCTGCCCGCTGTTGGAGCTGTCTCCTCGGCCGAGTGCGGCTGCCTTCCCCGGCCCGCGGCTGGGACTGCCAAGCCCCTCAAGCATCCTTCTGCCTTTACTTTGGGGTCTGCCCTGGCCTGTCGGATGCCTGTTTCTGTTTGTGTCGGCTCTGGGATCTTTTCTACCTGAGTTGGGATGCCCAGAGCAGACCCTTCTGTTAATGGAAGAGCCAGACAATGGGTTATTAATCAGCAGGGGCTGGCGGGAGCTGGCGTCGCACTGGGCCCCCACGTCCGTCCGTGGCGGGGGGAGGAGGCAGAGGCAGCTTTCCCTGCTGCCCGCTACAGCCTGGGCCGGTGCACGCACAGGCCTCTCCCGTGGCCCCGTGGGTCATGGGACGCGCGGTGCCCCTGGGTCTGTGAGTGTGGAGTGTGCCACCAGACCGAATCGGAGGCCTTCGGTTGTGCTAGAACTCACCTTTGTCCCTGGTTAGTATTACTCGGGTTTTGGATCCGCCCTCGTAGGCGTCCTTGGTTGTCTGACTTTTAGGAGTGATTGAAGTCCCTTCTGCATGTTTCCACTCTCAGCCCAGTGCTGGGCATCGTGTGCCAGGGAGGGTGCCCACAGCACGCGGGGTCAGAGCTTCCCGGCACGCGAGTGCTCCACGACCCGGGAGGTCGTCTTAGAGCTCACGTCCTGGCCACAAGAAGGTGGCCGCGGTGGCCACAAGGAGGGGCCAGCATGTCAAGACACATGGATGGGCATAGAGGCCATCTCACTGGGTGGCTGGTGAGGGAAGAGAGGGTTGCTTAGGCTGCTTCCCATGGCTCCTGGAGGCCCCTGGTGTCTGGTGCGGCCCTTCTTGGCTGAGATTTCAAATCAGTCACTGCCCGCTTGCCAGAAGGTCTGGGGGATACAGAGGGAGCCCCTGCTCAGCCCGAGAGCTGGACTCCGCTGCCTTTTTGCCCTCAGTTTCCGGGAGGAAACCCTGGGCTGCCTACAGTCCCATAACCCGCTGGGCTGCTCTGTCCCCATGTGCCAGGGACCCTGGCCCGGGAGCTGGTGTCTGGGGCTTGCTTGTGACCACCCCTGTTTTTAACTCCCGGGTGTTCAGTGAGGACAGAGGGGTGTGCTGAAGCCGTACTCTGCTGTGCCGTGAGGGCTGTGGTGCTCAGGGGCCCCGGTCCCCTGTTTTACAGTGGCGTTCACCCCAGTTGGCAGGCAGGTGTCTGTACCAGGCTGGGTGATCCTCTCGACGGGGCACAGAGCTCGCTGGGCCTGCAGGCAGGTAATCTGGGCACAAATCCTGGTGTTCCTGTTCATGGAGTAAGCTTGGTGAGTCATGGACTCTCTCTGAACGTCAGTTTCTTCATCTGGAAGATGGGGGAACATAATAGAAGCCAGTCAGTGGGGTTGTTGTGAGGCTCAAGCATCATGAGGGGGTAAATGAGCCTTGTCTATAAATCTTCCTACTTTAAAGAGCCATAGAACATTCCAACTGGGCTTCATTTTGTCATTGGGCACCACTCCTGCCCCTGTGATGGTGAGGTGCCGAGGGCCGGAGCCATGGTACCTCGTCCCCAAGGGAGGCC
>ML110356.1:44104-65482 GCA_003697995.1 Taxidea taxus jeffersonii | reverse complement strand
GTCCTTCCTTGCCAAGTTAGGGCCAGTGGGTTGGCTATTGTAACCTCCAATAAGAGACACTCAGGGCCCTGGTTGTTGGAGAAGCCTTGGACCCTGTAAGTGGCAAGTGCAAAGGGGATGGACTGTCATCAACGTGCTTCTACCACCTCAGGGTGAATGAGGAAGATTGTGGTGATGGTAACAGGAGGGTGCCTGTGTCCAGGTCACCAAACTGCACACCTCAATTATGTGCATTTTTATGCACCAGTTATACCTCAATAAAGCTAGAAGAAACCATATTAAACCTTAGCCACTTCAAAAATGGAAACTAATGCTCGTTTGGCTTTTTTGGCAAAACTGATACACGCAGTTTCCTGGCTTTCTTGCTTTGGAATGGTGGAATGGTGGAAAGGTGGTAGGAAAAGTAAAAATGAAAGAAGATGGGATCGGGAGGGAGAAAAACCAAAAGAGACTCTTAATGTCATAAAACAAACTGAGGGGGGTGGGGGGAAGAGGGGTTGGGTGAGGGTGGTGGGGTTACATCATATGTTTAAATAAAGCTTAAATAAAGTAAAAAAAAAAAAAAATCCCAAGTTTCTGCCCTTTCTACCCAGGCAGCCTCTGTGCCTTTAACCCAGCTGGACTGAGATGCGTGTGCACACACACACACACGCAGCACACATAACACGTAAGACACACAGACACACCACACTCACAGATACAACACACACGTAAGACAACACACACGCAACACACAACATACTAGATACACAACACAGCCCACATACAACACATAAGACACACAACACACGAGACGGACACGCAGCACACATACACAAGACGCACACACAGGCACACAACATTCTGGATGCACAACACAGCACATGAGGCCTACAGGAGACACACAACCCACCCTTAGGCACAGGACACACACACGACACACAAGACCTCCCCACACAGCTCGAGACACGCACAGACCCACAGCGCGCACACAACCGAGAAGCGGCGCCCTCGGGCTGGCCCCCGCTCCCTGGCCCGGAGGCCTCTGAGAGCCCACGGCGAGACTGGCCCAGGCAGCTCCCCCGGTATCTGGACTTACCTCGTCTTTAAAGGAAAATGTCGAATAAGCTTTTGATCCGGCACGGAGGACCTGTAATTTGGAACCATTTCTCCTCATCACGATTCCTGTTCTTCGCTGTGAGGCTAGTGACAGGATTGAGCCGCCATGGTTGGATCTCGGGCTATAGATGTTTCTGGCAGAATGCCCCACACACCGTGCATCGGAGAAGCCGCTCGTGAAACAGCGTGGGGGGCTCGGCCCGAAACTCCGAGTCACCGGAGCCGTTCGTTCCTCTGGGACCTGAGCTGCAAATCTGGTTTAAATAGATGTTCTCGCCTTTTCACCTTCATTTTGGTTCTTGGATCCTTCACGAAGCAGCTCAGGAACCTCGTGGAGGTGCAGACAGCGCGGCTGGCCGCACAGCACTCTGCATCTGCTCTAGCTCAGCGTGGCCAAGGGGCCCCCTCAGTGCCCGACGGCTTCCAGACGCCGCCTCCAGTTCTTTCATGGGTAACACATCCATGCGGAATACCACTGAGCACGTCTGAGGTCGGGGCCACTAAAATGTCCCCTGGTGGGGCCCGTGGGGGGCGCATGGGTCTGTGCCCGTCCCCAGGACCGTGGCGGCGTCCGTGGGGACTGACGACACGCGAGGGAACGTTGCTAGGTGGAGCTGTTGCCTGCCCCCCAACACTGGCCCCTGATGGCATCCTGGGCAGCGTGAGACTCCCCTGCTGGCCTGAGGGCCTCCCCTCGGTGCCGGTCACACGGCTACTGGCTGGCCCCCTCCCGCGAGGGACAGGAGGAGGCAGCCACCCCTGTCCTCCCGCAGTCTTCTGGCCCTGCTAGTCCCGCCCTCCATGGCACCCCTCCCACACTGACACCCCAAGGACCGGACCCCCCATGCCAGGGCACCCGTCACACTGGAGCCAGAGAAACAAGGGGCCAAATCCTGGTGTTGACGCGTCGGACCGAATCCCGTGCCTGCCGCAGGCCCAGGGTAGGAGTAACCAGAAGAATCCTGGGGCAGAGCTTCCTGCCGGGACCTGCCCCAGCCCCCAGCGGCCCCGAGCCGAGCTGGCAGCACAGCAGGGAAGCCGGTGCTCACGGTTCGGCCGTCACCACGTTGGTGCCAGAGAGGAACGGTGCCCTCCAGCTTGGGGGCTACAGGACTTGGGGGGCCTCGCCCCTGCCCGCTGGAGGCCTGGTTCCTGCCCTTCGGCTCAGCGCCCAGCTGGGGCTGCTCTGACTTCCCGGGACGCGTGCACACCGCAGTGCCCCCGCCAGCCCCGGACCCCCACTCAGCGCCGCAGGCAGAGGTGCGACATCAAGGTGTCACGGGGCCGTGCCCCCGCTGAGCTGCGGCCGGGTCCTCCCTCACCTCCTCCGGCTTCTGGGGGTCACCAGCGCTCCTGGGGTTCCTCGGCTTATTGGTGCATTACCCCGATGTCTTCCCAGGGCGTTGTCCCTGCGGCTCTGTCCTCACACAGCCTGTCCCTCTTCCAAGGACCAGTCTTAGGCCCTTCCTGCTGATCCCATCTTTACTTCCTCGTGTCTGCGAAGACCCCGTCTGTCTGCAGGTCCGGTCCTCAGCAGCAGCACCTTGCAGGGCTCCCCCCAGAGTGCCAGAGAGGGGTCCTTTCTCCATCACAGCAGAAGCTGTCCATGTCCAGACCCCCACTCAGACAGAAACCTCTCTTCTGTCCCCCAGACCCAGCATCTTTGCCACACCTGCCTGTCCTTCCTCCCCCAGAAGCTTTCCCCCTTCTTGTCTCAGGGCCGTCCTGCTGGTTCATGTAGGTACCCTGCTCTGCTCCCCCAGCCCAGCCCTCTGTCACCCCCTTGCACTAGGACCCCGGGACAGGAAGAGGTGTCCGTTGTGGTCAGGGCACTCCTCAAGCCCCAGAGCCCAATTCCAGCGGGATTCATACAGGGAACAAAGACACGCTTGTGGGGACAGCCCCGCGGGGAGGCCAGCCCTCACGGCCTCTGGATTGTGCCCTCTCTCCCCTCGCTGTGTCCCCAGTGGCTCAGCCCCACCACCTGCCTTCTGTGGTCCATCTGCGGCTCCAGGTGCCCAGGAGGCCGGGTGCTCAGGCGGTCCCGCTGTGCAGGGCCGGGACACCAGGCTCTCTCCCACGTCCATGAGCCCGAGAGAGCTGGTTGTACACAGTGGCCACTGCTGCAGACCAGGAGGACGGGGTCGAGGGAGGCACCTCGTGGAGCCTGGTGGCAGCACCTGAGGTCATGTGAGAGGGGGACAGCAGGAACACCTGGTCTCCAGGCAGAGGGGACCCAGAGCCTCCAATGGCAGGGGGCAGGGAGGCGGGGATGGCATGGGCAGGTGACAGTCCAGCTGCATGCCAGGTTGGGCTGCGCAGTGAGGAAGGCTGGGAAGGGGGACTTAGCAGGGGTGTGAGGCGGGGGCCCCGGGGCCCCGCCGGAAGTGAGGGACGTGGAGTGCTCCCCCCATGCGTGTCCGGGGTGCCTGGGGTGCCCTTTAGGACCCGCCCGAAGCTCTCTGTCCCGCTTAGCAGGCAGCTAGCTCCCTGGTGCTTCCTTCGGGCTGAGAGGTGCTGCTGGGTCATGGAGAGAGGAGTGTCCAGCCTGCGAGCGGGCAAGGCTCTCTGTCCGGGGAGGCCCCGTCCTGCAGCAAACCCGGGATGGCGGGGGCCCGGCAGGGCTCTGAGCCACCTGTTCCCGTGTGCCTCCCGCTCCCTCGCTCCCAGCCGGAGACGCGGAGTGAGCGTCCGGGATGGGCTGGTTCGCCGACGAGACAAATCGCCCGGCCGGGGCGCCCCTGCCAGGAAGTTGTCTGGGGCCTCAAACCCTTGGTTCATCCACTGTCTTTGAAAGAGAGACGACTGTCCAGCACACAGATGGCAGGGCTGCCGTGGCGACTTCCCCACGGTCCCAGCGGGCAAGGGACGCGTAGAAGACAGTGGTCTCCATCCTGCCTAACCCAGCCCCGGGGCGACCCGAGGAGGGGACTCGGGGCCGCAGAGCGCTCAGCAGGTGCCTCAGGTCCTTTATGACCCACTGACAGGTACTTGTGGGTGTCCCCGTGCCCTGGGCACATAGCAAAGCCCCGCCAGCTGGCAGCTCGGACGACCACGATCCATGCTCTCGGCCCCGCGGCCAGAAGTCCGAGACCACAGGGTTGCAGGGCCCAGCTCCGTCGGAAGCCTCCGGGCTCCTTCCTGACTCACTAGCACCCGGTGGCCCCGGTGCTCCTTGGTGTCCTTGGCCCACAGACACAGTCACCCCATCTCTGCCTCCACTGTCCCATGGCCATCTCCCCTCTGCGTCTCCTCTTCTAGGGACAGCCGTCACGGGGTCTCGGGCCCGTGCTACACACTGCGACCTAACCTTCACCAATTACGGCTGTCACATCCCGAGTTCTGGGCCCACGTGACCTCGAAGGGGACACTATTCAACCCACTGTGGTGGGTGAGGTCATCAAGCTTGGAAGACGGAGAAATGGAAGATGTAAAAAGAAAAAACTCTCCAACTCGTGTGTCTGTGACCTCTTTGAGGACATTTCGGAAAAAATTTTGTGTCGAGGCAAACCAGCCAGTTCCTGGTCTAAATACTGTTAAGATTCCCGCGGGTGCACGGGGTCTGGTCGGGGGTCTGAGCCACGGGCCCTGGGCTGCAGCGCTGGCAGGACGGGGGGCCGCGGCGGCGTGTTCCCGGGCAGGGTCTGGCAGAGCCGTGCAGGCCGACCGGTGCCCGAGTTCGAGCTAACTCCTTGGGGCTACTTCCCAGCACGCAGGTGTCGCCTCAGGTGATCTCTGACCCCCTTGGAGTCCGAGTTCATGTGTCCCGGGGGACGGACACTTCGGTGGCCTCTGGATTTGTGCAATGACGTACACGCTGTGTTCTCTGGCGTCCCCGTGTGACCTCACTCAGTCCTTACAGTGACAGCAAGCAGTGGCCTCGGCGACCAGGCACGTAGAGGAGAGGAACTGGCCCAGCATCACCCGCTGTAAGTGGTGGGATGGGTTTGGACCCCGCGGCCTGGGGTCCTGACCCTGGACGACTCCCACTGGTGGACTTCAGGCACGGTCGTCACATGGGACACCGACATGTCACGGCACCCGCGGGCCGGCATGCAGCACGCCATCTGCCATCCGCCGTCCAGGCCCTGCCGGTGTGCTCGCTGCCCGTCCCGGGTGCGCCGTGGAACTTTGGGGCTCAGGGCCCTGGGGGCGCAAGTGTGCCCGACTCCTTCTTTCCGCTCCGTCCTCCATGCCGGGGCTTGGGGGGGTCTGATTCCTGGAAGGCCCCTCAGTCTGAGGGGTAAGCAGTCTGGTTTGGGGGGTCAGGAGGTAATCTTCCCTCTAACTCGTGGTAGGAATGTGAAGAGAAGTGGACCCTTCGTTCATCGTGGGGGCCGTCGTCCATTCTTACTGCTGAGGACCACCGCGTAGCAGGCCCGGTGCAGGAGGCCCAGGAGATGCAGCATCTGGAGACTGCGACGGGCCCCGCAGCTCGGCAGCCCGCCATCTGCCCGAGAAATAAACACCCGCCGTCGCGGAGCAGCGTGGTGACAAGGACTCCCCTCCGCCGGGGTGGGGCCCGGGTCCACGGAAGGAACGTGACGCTTGGAGCTCGGTGAGACTCTGCCCAACCCGCCAGGTGTTCCCGCAGCGCCTCACAGACCCGGGGACAGATGCTGCATCATCACTAGACATGGCTCCGTCCCTCCTCCGCGGACACTGGGCCGGCGCCCGTCCGCCGGGTCTCTGAGGAATCGGGGACAGGTTCCCGCATCGTCTGGGCGCAGACCAGCCACTGGACCCAGGGACGCAGAGGGCAGCTGGCAGGCAGGACGGAAATCCTGCCCGGGTGACCCGTGCCCAGCAGCGATGGCTTTGTGGGTAGGACGGCAGGAAGAGACCGCCACTCGGAGAGCTGTCTGGTGGGAAGTTTCTCCTCAGCCGGCGGGCGTTTTCTACCGGTTTTAAGTCAGCGAGGCACTGAGTGAGACCGTCTCATCGGTGAACCGGCCTCAAGCATAAATACATGTACGCAATCAGTCACAAGCTCTCAAACCTGATCCTTCTCCCTCAGCCTGAGAAGTTCCCCTCGGGAAATTGCCAGAAGAAAATCCAAGGGTCTGGGGCCCTGAAGTCTCTCTGGGGCACCGCCCTCGGGAGCCCTCGTCGTGCAGGAGGTCTGGAAGCTGCGGTAGAAAAGGGGAGCGCAGGGCGTGCAGACCCTCAGCTACTCCTCCAGCACCTACTGTGCGTCCACACTGTCCCCATGACGGGGACACCAGGACATGTGAGGCAGCAGGCTGCCTCTGCCCGAGGAGCCTATGGCCCCAAAGAACGCCCCTCGGTGCACAGAGACCATCTTCTGACCTCAAGCCCTGCATGAAGGGGCTGCTGTGTTGTCCCCTGAGGCTGGCTTCCCATCGCGGAGTGGGGAGAGTGGTCCACACCGTCCACCAGCAGAGGGGGAGTGACGGCTGGAGGGTCTCCGGCAGGAGGGGCCTGTGGGGCAGAGCCGCGGAGGATGAGGCTTGCCTTGGTAGCTGCCATCGCATGTCCTCCCAGACCGGGTGTCATACAGGAAGGGGACAGCGCTGGACCCATGTGCCTCTGCAGGGAAGGGTTTTCTGCCCTCAGACCCCTCAGTCTGGGAGAGGGGAGTTGGTGAGACCACGCTTGAGGCTTCAGGAACTCGCTGGGGACCCTGGGGCAGTACCACCTGCTGCTCAGCCCAGCGCACCTGCAGACCATCGGGGAGGAGCTCGCAGAGCCCTCGCCTTGCTCCGGGCAGGCTAACTATATGCCCCAAGCCGGCTGTCCCCGCTGATGCCCTGGTGGAGGGTCGGAGCCAGGGAAATGTGTCCCGGAATGGTGGCCGCCCCTCGCCCCAGCCCACCCCCAACGTGTCAGGCCTGTAGACGGTTTCCCCAGGTGTGCGTTTGCTCATTTAGATTTGATCCCAGGACTTTACACAGCATGGTTTAAATAAAAGAAAGGAAGGAAGATAGGGGTCGTGTAAATGCAGTTTAGTTTGGGGGCACATTCATAAACGTTACACCCTTTGCTCCCTTGGAAGAGCGGGCAGTAAGGTGTGCGTGAGGGGAGGCACAGCAGCCTGACCCCTCCATGCGCCCAGCTGGCCTTGGCATTGGGAGTCACCCCTTCTGAACGGATTAATCACGAAACCCCACATCGTCCAATTCACCACCGGCCTTGGGACCCCCATTTTCCCTCAGGGACGCAGTGGAAGAGGCAGTCCGCTGATGCCTGGCGGGTGGCCCGCTGCGGGGTGCTGAGCCTGCCTGCCGGCCTCTGCCCCGGAACACTGAGCCTCCACCGGCGGGGTTGTGATTGTCACAGGGATCAGCCAGCGGAGCCACTTCCCAGGTGGCACAAAAACTCCTTTAGGGAACCCAACCCCTTGGAAAGCCGACCTCCCTCTGAGTGTGACCGACTTCAGCCTGGGCGCGCGGGAGAGAGGTGCCCGGGGCGGACCGGAGCTCCCTCTGGGGGCTGAGCTTTGAGAAGCCTGGACGCCCTCTTGTGTCGGCGCTGTTGCGGAGGAGCGCGCGTGGCTGGGGTGCTGGACCGGCTGCTCGGTCAGGGGGCGTCCCCCACCGTGGTCACCGTGCGGTAGTGTCTTGGCACGAGGGCTCAGCTTCCCCGTCTTGACTGGGAGGAAATGCTACCCGACCACGACTGTCGGTGGGTTAGACTGTTCAGCCCGTGCTAGCCGGCGCCCCGAGAGTCACGATCTGTGGTAGGAGGTCGTCCCAAAGCAGCCTCCGGACTTGGGGGTCACGGCTTTAAGCGGGCCGATCGATGAACCTGCTCTAAGAGAGTCAGTGCGCGGGTGGGACAGAATAATGCACCTGAAATGACGACGAGGTCGGGTAAAGCCAAATTTTCCCTCAGTATTTCAGACCTGGGATGCAGTGGGGGAAGCGAGACCCCAGAACCAGCCTGGATCTGGTACCGGTGCCGCCATGGCCGTGGACTCGGGTGTCCAGGAGGTCGTCGCCGCAGGTGTCAGGTGTTCCCGAAAAGCCCCAGCGTCTGCGTCTCAGGCGCTGCCTGGTCTGCGGGGAACCGTGCTTGGGGACCTTCAAAGCTGTCACCATGCGCGCGTCCACCAGGAGGGGGCAGCAGTGCCACCCGCGTCCCCTTCCTGGCCACCTGCTAACCCCCGCGCGGGGACGGGAATTGGAGGCAGAGTGCTCCTAGGACATGTTTTTGAGGAAATAATACGTACGGTCCTTAAGACAACAGAAATCCTCAATAATCTGGCCGTGATAATTAGGGGACGCCGCTGGTAACTCCAGGTGAGAATCCAAACAGAACCGCAGGCAGTTCCAGTTACCTGGGGGAGTCAGGGGCTTCCAGGGTGTGAGGCAGGAGACCCCGCGGAGGGGACCACCTCCCCTGTGGCCCCCAGCGGGAGCCGGCCCCGGTGCTAGTCAGCGCTGCCCTGTGTTCGAGGACGGGACCAGCCCACCCGCGCACATCTCTGTGGCCCTCCGGAGAGCCAGGGACATGTCGCTGTTCTAGATCCAGCTGAGAGAACAAAATTGTTTACGATTACATGAAAGAAAAAACAGGACATCGTTCTCTTGACGCTTAGCGTTCCTGTTTTATACTCGCCCAAACGGCTGTCTTTGGCTTACTCGGACATAGCTCTTCTGTTGTGATCCCGTATCACTTCTTTAGATACGTACCCAGGGAAACAGGGCACAGGAGGTGGGTGGGCCCTTGCTGGCTGCGTCTGGGCTGTCCCTGCGCGAAGCTTCGCCCCCGGGGGGTGAGCCTGTCACGCGTCTTCGTGTAACTTGTCTGTGGAAACGCTCCCGCGCAGATCGATTTTCTTGTTTTTCTGTCATGCCCTCCCCTGCCCAGACAATCTCATTTCAAGTGTGAGCTTAAACAGATTGAAAAATGTGGCCTGGAATGTGATTTTGCCATTTCCTAGAGCAATCCTCTCTCTTTGGTAAATCAGAACGGACACATTCACGCTCTTGTGGCCACGGGAATGGACACCCGGCCCTCCGAAATAAAGCCCCCTGCCTTTGACCAACAAGGGCACAGAAGGTCCCCAAGGCAATGCGTCCATCAGCCCATCCATCCTTGGACTTTTCTGGAAGGCTGCTTAGTTACAGTGTACCCTAAAGGCTTCCCAAGAAGAACCGACTGGAAGTCCCGTGCAGGAAGTGGGGTGTCGAATGACGTAAAACTACGTGCACATATAACGGACCGCCCCGTGGGCGTGGGCCCTCCTCCAACACTCACTCCCGCCCCGCACGGGAGCCCAGCACGTCCGGGCAGCAAGCTCCCACGGGACTGGAGAACAGAAGGCCTCTGATGCCAAGAGGTCAGAGGCTAGACAAGGGAGAGAGAAACTAAGAAAACCCAGTGACAGAGGCACCAGCCCCCCACAAAGCCAGGCCCAGGCTCCCAACCCACAGGATCTGTGGGAAGCGTGTGCTGTTGCGAGCCGTGAGCTGCAGCACTTTGCACCAGCGGAAGAAGGTGAGTCCCACCCCGTCAAAGTCCTTCCTCCCGCAGGGGTGGGGGGAGCAGCTAGGCATTGGGACTGAGCCTCCCGGTCTTGGGAGCTGGGGAACCCGCCGTCAAGTCCCAGAGATGCCAAGCTGGTGACCCCAGGCAGTCACTGAGGTCTCTGAGGCTCAGGTTCCCACCCATAGACAGTCGATCCCTAAGGCCTTCCAGCATCTGGAAGTATCTTGCTCTAGAGGCAAGAACGTGTATAATTAATGGAAAGCAACAGCCACTAAGAAACACCGGGAAGTAGCAGGGTCAGGTGGGCGTCGCTCTCCCTCAGGGCTCTGTGTGTCTCAGCCCCTCTTGCTGTCGATGCTCTTCCTACCACCAAGCCCCTGCTCCCAGCTGCCTTGGCCCCCCAGCCTGACGCGCCCCAACCAGGCCCCCAGTCTGCTCCCTCCTACTCCCCACCTGGAAGGGCTCCTCCCCTTGGGCCCCGGCCCCATTTTGTTTCAGATTCTGGAGATTCCCCTTGGCCGGCTCCCTCTAGCTGCCCTTCGGCCCGAAGGACAGGCCGCAGGAGCACTGTCGAAGGGAGTCCAGCCCTCCAGGAGTCAGACCGAGGGCTCCCTACCAGAGGAAGGACATGGCCCCGGTTGGTTGCCCACCTCGGTCCTTCCCAAAACAGGAAGGAGCACGGCGGAGGGAGGAGGACGCAGGGATGGAGCAGGATGGAACGGAAGGGACACGAGGTTGTGCGATGGGGACGCCGGTGGGAGGGGAACTCTGGCCTCCACAAGCCAGCTGGGTTCGAACCCGGAGGCCTGGGCACCCATGAAGGGGACCCACCACAGGCTGGTGACCGGCTGTGCTCAGGCCCCACGTGGGCATGGTGGCACTCGGCTGACTCTGGACGGGGCACCCGGACGAGCCGGAGGGACGAGCCGGAGGCCCCAGGATGCAGAGCCTGTGCTCCGGGGAGACGGCTCCTTTGGCCAGAGACACGGGCTCTCGAGCCCACTTTTGCAGGGTTTTGCTGAAGGCCCTAGCACTGGAGCCAGTGTGAGGGACCATGGTGGGAAAGGCTTGACCTTGACCACCGGTGTCAAGGACAGAGTGGACCTGCAAAAGCAAGACCTGTGTTTCCTGATACCCTCTCAGGTGTGCAGCCCCTTCGGTGGGTACAGGGCGCGGGGGGACTCCCCAGGTCCGCAGACAGTGGCTCGAGCTTCCCGAACGTCCAACCTCGAACATCGCTTTCCTCTGGGACAGGGAGGAGACGACCCACCCGGAGGGACCGCGGAGGATTAAGGGAAGGATTTGGCAAAGCGCTGAGGAAACACCCCTGCCTTTCCCACGGTGAGCGGGCACCGGGCGAGAGGGGAGAAAGGCCTGTTTTTGTTACCCTCGGGCTCCGAGCACTTCCTCAATCCTTGGTTCACTTCATTAATTCCTTCCAGGCAAATGGGATAAAAGTCCATACCGTGGACTGACAAAGAGGGAACGTCGAGCTTCCTGGGGAGCAGGCCGTTGGGCACCCCCGGCGCCAGGGGCGGAACCCGGACGGGCACCTGTTCCCTGTCTCGAGGGTTTGCAAAGCACGGCCCGGCCCCGCATGTCCACGGCCGGGTCCACGGCGCCGGGCGGGAAGGTGGTGGACGGCTGGCGGCCCGCGGGGGCGCGCTGGGCACTTGGGCGCGCGCACTTCCAGCCGAGGAAGCTGGTCCTCGTCCGTGGGAGCCGAGAGAGGCCCCAGGCAAAGGGCCGCTCCCAGCTGTGTATGGCGGGGGCCGAGGAGGAGACCCCATGTCCGGGCAAATGTTTTGTCTCTCAAACCCGTAAACCCGATGTGTTCCTGTGACGGCCCGAGGCGCCTTCTGAATCATGAGCTTCGTCGCAGTCTTTGCAAGTTAGCAATTAACGCAAGCAACGAAAGCCTTTCCCTGAGCTAGAACATTCCGTTCGCCAGCACGACCCCCGTCCCCAGCCGTCCTGCAACCCGAGGCCAACAAACCAGAGCCACATTCAGCCTCCGGTCCTTCCCAGGCTGTGACGAAAAGCTTCTCTCTCCCTGGACGCCGGAGCCCAAGCCCCCTGCAGGCAGAGATGGCGCGACAGAAGGTCACTGGGCGCCTGGCCCGCAGACTGCCGTGTGGGAAACCCACGCGTGTCAGCCCTGCGCCCCCCAGCAGAGGCACACAGACGCCCCAGCGGCCGCACGTCAGCTTCCCAGCATGCGACAGAGCCCTGCGAGGCGTCTGGCTTCTCGGGGGCCGCCCGTTTCCCTGCTCCGGAACCTCATCCCAGAGCCACAGGCCGGCCCGGGCTCCAGGCTTGGCAGGAAAACGTCTCCACGCCGGGAAAAGTTACTCTTGCTTCGAGCTTCGTGTGTCTTGCTCTCCACGTGATCACTCAGCTCAAGGTAAGCAGTGGGGACGCCTCGTAAACACTGTGGAAAGAATGAATGAAACTTCTACAAGTCTTTTGTTTCGCTCTTCTGTGTTTGTGTCACTCTTTGTTTTCCTAAGATTTTACTTATTTATTTGAGAGAGAGAGAGTAGCAGTGGGAGAGGGAGAAGCAGGTTCCCCGCCGAGCAAGGACTCGATCCCGGGAGCCTGGGATCACGGCCTGAGCGGAAGGCAGACGCTTAACGACTGAGCCACCCAGGCGCCCGTCCTCTGACCGTGTCCCGTGTGCCTGGCACCGCCTCCGTCCCTCAGGCTCCCGTTTCTGCTTTCCAGAGACAAGACAGTTTCCTGACAACATGAGGGTTTACGTGAGGCGTGATCCGTGAAAAGCACACGGCCCTGGCCCTCCAGCGTCCGCACACACGTGTACAGGACACCGTCTCCAAAGCAGGGCGCGCTTAGTGCACTTCCTCGTGTCGTTTTTGCTTCCTCTTCATGGACTGAGCCTGCTTCATTCGGCCCAGGTAGCACCCCATCCCCTGGAGCTGGTCCCCTGGAGCTGGTGCGCACCTGTGCTCGCCCGCCCGCGGACACGAGGCTCTCCGCGACCGCGCTCTCGCCGACGGGGCTGTGCCCGCACGCTCGGCCGCGCACGGAGAGCCCTTGCTGCGGGAGGAAGGCTTCGCGCATTTTAAATCTCGCCGGATACCGGATACGTTTTAAATCTCGCCGAACGGCTCCTCCCAGAGGCTCCAGCTTAAGCCCCTGCAGCAGGTGCGAACTGCCCGTGTCCTCCTCACCTTCCCAGACACGGTGTGAGTGCAAAACCTCACTCGTGATCATCCTTGCCGCCCTCCGGAATAAAGGACTGGCCTCTCGGCGGCGCCGGTTTGCATCTTCTCGCGGTGCGCCTGAGTCCCGGAGAACCAGCTGCGCTCTTTCCTACACCCTCTTCATGTACCTTCCCCAGCTTGCTGTGAAGCGCCTGGCCTTTAAAATACGGATTTTTAGGGAGTCATATGACGAAGCGTATTAGCCACTTTTCTGTTATGGGAGCTAGAAGCATTTTTCCTCATTCGTTGATTATCGTTTGATTTTGTTTGTGATGGTGATGACGGGCAGTCAGCGGGGCAGTGGGGTTGGTCCAACGTGTCCACCTTTCCTTTTCCGGCTTCCAGATTTTGAGTGAAAGCGGTCTTCCTGAATCAGATGATTTGATGACCCTCCCATTTGTCTTCTATGACTTCTAAGGTTCCGTGATTCCTGTTCAAATCTTGCACTCAGACGGTGTTTACTGGTAACTCGGGGTGAGCGGCTGGAACTTTGTCTTTCCGGTGATTACACACTTTCCACTGCTTCGAAATGCCACTTGGTTATGTAATAATATTGTGTTCGTTTTCTGGACTTCAAAGATGATTCCGTCGATCTTGCCCGTCTCCAGCATCCGGGCACATCCCTCCCTCCCAGGGCCGGCCTTCAGGTTCTTGTGCATCTTTCCAGAAACGATTCACATCAGCCTCACTCGTGTGTTTCTTACAGGCTTTGTAATCTACTTGCCTCACGTTTCAAAAGCTCCTCACCACTGTAGTGTTTAAAATGGGATCGGGGGGCACCTGGGGGCTCAGTCGTTAAGTGGCTGCCTTGGGCTCAGGTCATGATCCCCGGGATCGAGCCCCACATTGGGCTCCCTGCTCGGCGGGAAGCCTGCTTCTCCCTCTCCCACTCCCCTGCTCTTGCTTTATCTCTGTCAAATGGGTGGAAAAAATCTTTAAAAAAAAAAGTTAAATTTATTTAAAAGTAATAAAATAAAATGGGATGGAGCTCAGTATTAAGTGAACTAGAGAACTGCGTCTCTGTGATGAGCACAGTTCCTCCCCACGGACACCCGTCCCTCTCCGTCTGCGCGTTTTCTTCTGTGTCCAGCAGCATTTCAAGTTGTTGTTGTTGTAAATGTGTCTTTTCTTCCATCCGATCTGTTATTTATAAATGAACGTTATTAGTTTTTGTATATAATGTATATTTTGTACAATTAATGGCCCTCGCAGCCTCCTTAAATACTCCGGCTGCATAGAATTCTCGTTAAAACGAGCTGCGGTCGGAGACTTCGCCACGTGCCGTGTGGGGCGGCAGGAGCAGACACGCAAGGACGAGCCCTTCTCGACAACACAGTGCTTTGTGGCTGTCCGCCCCGAAAGCAAGGCGCCGCTCGAGCGCAGGTCCTCTCAGGGACCAGAGGAGCCCCGCTCACCCACCTAGGGGATGCCGTTTGCCACACTTGACTATGACATGGTTCTTGTTGCATTTATTCTGCTTGAGTTTCTTTCTTTTTTTTAAATATTTTATTTATTTATTTAACAGAGAGAAGCACAGCAAGAGAGGGAACACAAGCAGGGGGAGTGGGAGAGGGAGAAGCAGGCTTCCCGCTGAGCAGGGAGCCTGGTGCAGGGCTCGATCCCAGGACCCTGAGATCATGACCTGAGCCGAAGGCAGAGTCTTAACCCAGGTGACCCGTCTGCTTGAGTTTCTTAACTTATTCCTGAGTTTCTTAACTTCGCTAATATATGATTTTATCGAACGTAAGAAAAATTTAGCCACTATTTCTTCAATCATTTTCCTGAGCCTCTTGCTCCTTTTGTTACTGTCCACGAGGTATTCAGACTGAGTTAATCTGTTTATAAATCTCGTCCTTTCTATGCTCTTCACATGAGCTAATTCCTGTTTTCTGCCCCCACATTTACTGTCCCTTCCCGCTCTCATTGGCATCCTACCATTAATCCCGTCCGGTCAAGTGTGTGTTTCAGATAGAAATTCTGAAAATTAAGGTAGAGGGAAAGATGGTGGGGGAACGGGAGGACCTAAGACTCGGAAAAAACTTGAAATTTAGGTAGTATCTTTTTCTTTTCTAGAATTCCCATTGTCTTCTTTGCTACAGTTTCTCTTTCTGTGCTGAGATTTTTTTTAAGAAATTGGTTATGGGTCTATTTTCCTTTATATCACTGGGAATAATAGCTGTTTAAAATACTTATCTGCTAATTCTAGCATTTGAGTTACCTTGCTGTGAGTCTTCACTGCTTGATTTTTTTTTCTTGCAAATGGGTCATATTTTCCTTTTTCTTCAAATACACCAGCTCTATGAACACTTTGGACCAGATAATTCTTTGTTATGGGGACTGTCCTGCGCATTATACCATGTTTGTTCCCGGTCTCTCCCTTGCCTGTAGTCACAACAATCAAAAATCTCTCTAGACATTGCCAAATGTCCCCCCTGGCGACAAAACATCCCCCAGATGAGAACCATTCAAATAGAGGAATTTTGGATTATATCCTGGACATTGTAGATGTTTTGTCATGCAGACCAGGGTTCTGTTATATTCCTCTGAGGAGTGTTGATTTTTTTGCTTTACGTTTTAGTAACAGATTCACTTTGTTGAACTAAAACCACAGATGCTGTCTCCTGGGTCTTGGTTCAAATCTCAGGTCAGTTCTTTTATTCTTATATGAGTTGCTTAGAGTCTGCTCCATGCACGCTTGGTTCAGGGCTCAGCAGAGACTCGAGCAGAGGTTATGCACAAAATCTGGGGCTTCCCCTTCTGTGTTCCTCTTTGCAAAAATTTTCCTTCCTTTCCAGAGCCTGTGGTTGTCCCAAACTCTTCTTTTGGTCCAGGCAAAAGAGACTGCCAGTGTTCAAGTTTTAGCTGCCCCAGACGGTGAAGTCTGGATCCTGTCCTCAGGCCAGAAACCATGGAAACAGGAGACTCTACAAGTAGCGCAACCTCTGCCCACATGTCACCTCCCCTCCAGAATAGGCCTATCTGTGGCCACTACCCAGTGTGTTCAGGTAGTTGTTTTTTATATATTTTTTTAGGAATTAGTAGTTTTTTAATGAGTTAAAACACCCAATCAGGTGTTTATTTGGCATTACCTGGAAGCAAAATCTGCACAGTCTTTAATCCTGCAGGGAAGGAGGGGGGGGGGTGCCTGGGTGGCTCAACCGTTAAGCGTCTGCCTTTGCTCAGGTCATGATCCCAGGGTCCTGGGATCTATCCAGATAGATCCCGCATTGGGCTCCCTGCTCAGTGGGAAGCCTGCTTCTCCCTCTCACACTTCCCCTTCTGTGTTCCCTCTCTCGCTATCTCTCTCTCTGTCAAGCAAACAGATAAAATCTTAAAAAAAAAAATAAAATCCTGCAGGAGGGTAGTTTTGTTTTTTGTTTTTTTTTTTAAGATTTTATTTGTTGATTTGAGAGAGAGCACAAGTAGGGGGAGCAGCAGAGGGAGAGGGAGAAGCAGGCTCGCACTGAGCAGGGAGCCAGATGTAGGGCTCGATCCCAGGACCCTGAGATCATGACCTGAGCCAAACAGAGACGCTTCACCAACTGAGCCCCCAGGCGCCCCAAGAGGATACCTTTTAATGAGAAGTTTTCATTTTGCCAGCAGTGGAAGAATTACTGCTCCTGGTCATTTCACTACCCGAGGCAACGGCCAGTCCCCTGGTTCAACTGAGCAGTCACTAACTGCACACAAAACAGTTTCTTGACTATGTGAGTGTTTTTCTGGTAAGTTCTCCGTTCCTACTTGGAGCACAGACCCGTGTTGATTGTGCACAGCCTGAGTACTCAGTTAAGACCATCCTCTCTCATGACGTCTCGGGCACCATGCCAGGCAGCAAGGGAGCAGACCGAACGCCAGGACCTGTCTTGGTAAGGGTAGCGCTAAGCCACCACGACAGAAAGACCCAGAGGCCAGACACATGTGTCACTTTCTCACGGCACAGTCGCAAGGCAGCCGTCCAAGATGAAGAGTCGGGAGGAAGTCAGTGCTCGGCGGTGGCCCCTGGCTGTGGCCATCCGCTGGTGGTCCGCACCGGGTTGCAGCCAGAGAGAAGGGCTGACAGTGCAGAGGAGCGCTGACATGCCAGAGACCGCACACCCGCACGCCGCACACTTCAGTCCTCCCCACGGTCCCACATCCGCCTCCCGGGCCGCAGCGTCACGTCATCTGCTACCACTGTGGAAACTGCGGGAAGGGCAGAGCCGACTGGGGCTGGCTGCCCCCAGCTTCCACCGCTGTGACTCAAAGTCAGGAGTTTGCATGGCAGCCTTGCAGGCGGACCTCGGCTCCCCCGGGGACTTCTCGCAGCCTCCAGGATGCGCTGGAAGGGGGCGCTTTGCGTGGTTGACCAGAGATGGGTCCCATGGACCAGGGAGACTGAGCCTCTTGCCCAGCTGTTTTCTCAGACACACTGTGCGCGGGAGTGTGACCAGGGGGATGGCGGCCGAGGTCCCCGGTGGGTCCTGCCGCGGACTCCTTTAGCTCAGCGTCCCGCCGAGATTTTGCACCGTCTGCGCTACAAACTACCAGAAAGGCTTGCGGTGACCATAGCAGATACTGACCGCAAGAGAAACAAGAACTCGGACTCGCTGCGGGCAGGGGGCGTGGGGAGCTTACCTCAATCCTCAGTTTCTTTCCCTGGGAAGACCTCGAAAAATCAATAGATCCTCAACCATGCTTTGGGGTTTCTTCCCGCTGGAGAATCGGGTACTTTTTCTGAGCTATGCCTCCGCTTGATTTTTATGGCACGTTTTCTTTTGTTTCGCTGTCTGAGCCAAGCCTGGCCCACGAGGCTCGGCTACTATCCCGTGTTCGCTTGGAAAATTACTGCGGTTTGGACTGGATCGTACAACCCATTCCTTGGAAAGAGCGTCATGACTTCTGCCTGGAAGTCATTCTTTAGATGGGGAAACTCAAGTGTGGGGCTTGTCCTTGGCATGACTTTCTTTCCTCGTGGGCTGATGCAGACACAACTGGAAATCCCCGAAGGAAATCGCTATCTGGTCACCCTCCAGTGCCTAACTCAACGAGGGCCCTTAGTGGCAGAACTACCCGTGGAGGTGACAGCTGCCCGCGTACCCTGACCGCACAGCGTCCTCTCTCTCTGGGCACGTGTTTACCCCGGAAGGAGCCTCAGGAGAGGCCTCGGTGTCAGAGGTCAGCAGGATCGATGCTGGCAATCAAGGTGGCAGTAGGCGTGCTCGGGTCTGCATGAGAGCAGCCTGCCTCCCTCACCGCGTGCCCTCGGCCGCTCAGCCCCATGCCCGCCCCCCGCCCCCGGTGCCGGCGGTCCTCGGTTCCACGCCTTGTCCTGGGACAGCCACAGCCCAGCAGCGCCGGGCAGCCTTCGCAGGGCTGGATGGGGCTTCCCCGGCCTCCGGAGCCACGGCCACTCTGTCTTCCTGTCTTCCAGGCTTACCTGGAACAGCACCCGGGCAGATGTGTGTGTGCCCCTGGGCAGAGGCTTGTGTTAGAATCTCGAAGAGTCCACACCCCCTGAGACGCTCAGAACGGTAGACACGCATGTATTTCTGGTAGTTTTCAGTAAGGACAGCTGCGGAATGAGAGAGGTTTGCTGCTAGTACATTCCTCCGGTTTAAGTGAGGTGGAGTTACAGTGAGCAGACTGGAATCCTTCAGCTGAAGGAAGGGGCAGAGGGAACAGAGTGGAACAGAAAGGTGTCTGTCTGTGTGCTTTACGCACGTGCGAGATCTCATCGGACTTCTGGGCCCGGTGAAGCAGGCATTCTCTTCCTCTTTATAAACAAAGACACCAAGGCCCAGCCATTTAGGAACTTGCCCAAGAAAGGGGAAGAACTAGGAAGGGAGCCCACAGACATCTGATTACAAAACTTCCCAGGACGCCACGGAAGCTTTCTGGACAGTGCGTCCGGGTGTGGCCAGAGGCAAAGAAGCCCTTCCAGAGCAGAGGCGGTTCCAGGAACCACCTACAATGTGGAAAGGGGGAACGTACACAAGCCATCCAGCCTCTTCCCCGGCGGTTTGGGCCCGGCATCATTTTCCAGGGAGGTTCTGGTACCCGACTGCGAGCCGCAGGCCGGGGCTGCACGTGTCCGGGGCGGTCCCACGTTACGGTCGGCACCTGTACGGCACCGGTATGTTCTAGGCTCAGATAATGGGAAACACGTAACAAAAGCATTTTTAAAAGCGCCCAGTGGGCCACTGTAAAGCTAGGCGCTTCCCCCTGTGTGGGTTACCTGCCCTTCATGGGACCTTTACCATCCCTGGTCCACGGCCCCTGGACACCGGAGGTGCTGGCACCCACTGACACAAGCAAAAATGTCCCCACGGGTATCTGAAACAGCCCCTCAGAGCCAGAGCTGCCCCTGCTAAGAACCACTGAAATGAAGCATCAGTAACAGATAAACAGAGGAAGTCAGAGCCGAACGGGTTTGGGATGCAAGACCTCCAACCGTGTGACTTTAAGAAAGTCCTGGAATCCCCCCTTCAGAGCCCGAATCAATCCATCTGCGAAGGGGGGGTCGGAATCACCTGTTCTCCTTCCTCACTTGGCTGGTGTGAATACCAAACGTGACCCCAGTCACGAAATGGCTTTTGAAGCCCCCCGAGCCTACAGAAGGCTGCAGTGCCCCACACAGTCCCCACCTGCAGCCCACACCCCTCCCCACCCCGCGCAGATGGAAACGTGCTTGGTGAGCTCGTGTCCCATTTCCTCTGGCACAAAATCTTTCTCGTGCGGCCATCTGGGAAGCGATCTAATAGGATGGATAATACTTAGGCATGATCGGGGGTAGCAGACCCTCCTCCAAGTACACCAGCCTCTTAAGACAGTGCTCCCAGAGACAAACTTCAGTCGAAAAGGGAGAGTCTGGACCGTGGCCGTGCACCTGGTAGAGGCCGTGGGGCCCTGGTGCACCAGGGATGGGGAGAAGTGTGAGCTCCGACGGACGGAGTGTAGGTCCTGAGGCTGAGATCTGGGGATGCTGCCTGGGCGGCTTCCCACTCCTGTGACCCTGCGCAGAGCAGCCCCTCTGTGCCTGGATCTCTTCTTCCTTAACATGGAGCCCAGATCCCTCCATGCCTTGTGGCAGCGGGATGTGTGACCCGCGTGAAGGCACGAGAAGGCAGTCGTGGACGCCCCCGGAGGTGGCGTCCTCACCTGAGCACTGGCTTTCTGACGTCAGCCTCTGCACTGGGGGAGCCCATTCTAGAACAGTCCGTGAAGCCCTGAGGACAGATTCCAGCAGAGTCAGAGTCCTGTGGCCGGAGGGGCACAGGACCAGCTTCCGATTCCGGCAAGTCCCTGATGGCTTTTAAGACCCACGTATGTGTCGTGCCTCCTCTCAGTGCCAGGTCTCCTGAGCTAAAACCAGGGGCAACGTTACTCCCCAGTATGCCTTGCCTCTTCTCAGTGAGGAAACCGAAGGAGATGAAGCCTGGAGGACGTTCCCTCTGAGTACGTCCCTCTCGGACGCAGAGCAGTGGCCTGCGAACACTGTCACTCTCACATCCGCATAACCGAGACGGTTGTCACAAGCCCTCCCCGCGCCTAAATACATAACCTGCTCATGAGCACTACCGCGCTAACAAATGACTCATGTTCTAGAACGGACACAATTAAAATGTCGAAAGGGTGAGTTAAGAATTAAGCACAAAGAACCGTGAGAGACCGTGGGCTCTAGGGGGCTGGGGGTTGGGCGAGCCTGGTGGTGGGTATTGTGGAGGGCATGAGCTGCATGGAGCCCTGGGTGTGGTGCATAGACCATGACTCTTGGAACACTGAGGAAATACAATAAAAAAGAAACACAAATGCACTAAAACAATTTTATGTTTTTTTATTTATCCTACCAAAAACCTTTTTTTTAAAAGATTTTATTTATTTATTTGAGAGAGACAGAAAGAGCACTAGAGAGGGGGGCGGAGGGGCAGAGGGAGAGGGAGAAACAGGCTCCCCTCTGAGCAGGGAGCCCGACCTGTGGCTCGATCCCAGGACCCCGAGATCACGACCTGAGCCAAAGGCAGATGCTTCACCCACTGAGCCATCCAGGCGCCCCCAGAAAACCTTTCCCTGCTCACTAATGTGGCCCTATTCTCCGCAATAAGATTCTTAGGGGAAGGAATGTCATCGAATGCACTTGGCTATTTTTGAGACTCTTAGTCTAACATTTTCTGACAACATCTGCGGGTCTGGTTCTAAGTTGTTTATTTTGGTACTTGATTTCACTGGCTATCAAACTTGTAAAAAAATACTCTTTAAGAAGCACAAATCCAAAAATTAATGAATAATTACCTTACCAAATCATTTTATTCATTTTCCAATCTTATCCACCAATTACGTGAACATTTTTTTGTTGAAACTCAGCTAGTAAATTTCCATCTTCCCTGATGTCAATTAGTTGTTCATGCAAATTAACCATAAGGCACTACAGGCTAACATTTTTTAGCAAATGGAATTACAACCCACCATTGTTGGGAAGATTGTTAAATAAGATAAAGATGTCTCTATTTTTTTTAAATATGCAGACAGGAGCATTTTAATAGATGACACGCATTATTTTGGGCAACAATAAAAAATTTAGTCCATCTGTTTTCCAAATGTTCACTCAGATTCCTTTCAAAAAGCC
>ML110356.1:0-44004 GCA_003697995.1 Taxidea taxus jeffersonii | reverse complement strand
AATTAAATAAAAAAAATATCTGCTAGGAAGCATCCTTCTGACAGTCTGGTTTTCCCAGCGACGGGTAAGAAGTCCTGAGCAACCGTGTTACTGTTGTTGTTTGTTATGTAAAAGAAAACCTTATTATCCGTCTTTAAATCCAACACCTTTAAGTTACTTGGCTGCAATTTAACCACAATAATCCTGTGTAGTACAAGTTTTCATGGTCGTTCCCACCTCATCACAAAGTATTCTTCTGCTTTTTAAACATTCTTCTTCTTTTTTTTTTTTTGCAAGAGAGAATGAGAGAGAGAGCATGAGAAGGGGGAGGGGCAGAGGGAGAAGCGGACGCCCCACCGAGCAGGGAGCCCGATGCGGGACTCGATCCTGGGACTCCAGGATCATGACCTGAGCCAGAGGCAGTCGCTTCACCAACTGAGCCACCCAGGCGCCCCTATAAACATTCTTTTATGTTTTTATTTCTAAATCAGCATAGCTGTGTGGGTGACATCTGGGGCACCCACAGGATGTGTGGCTCTGGGAGTTCGCTGCTGTAAGTCACGTACGCAGGTACGAGGACAAGTCCCCGTGCACTGTAGTAACTTCTATCTCCCCCCACATCCTCTCCTGTAGAGGACAGTTTTGCCACTCGAATTTGCTTAATAAAAAGCCATTTACTGTTAAGAATGTATGTTCCATAGCACAGCTTGCTTTACATACGCGGCGGGGAGCGGATCTTTTTAACATTTCATCGTAGAAGCAGAACGCAGTAAACACCACAAATCAAGACACACTGGAGACATGCAGACCTCGATGAGTCACAGAGACTCAGCGTGTTTCCCCGCAAGATACTTACTAATCTCAAGGGGAGCCACAGTAACTCCCCAGGCTCTGACCAGGAGATCAAGGTCACCACCGCCAGCCAGGAGACAGACTGACCCCGAGGAGGGGCTGAGAAGGACCCAGCATGGTCTCTGGTGTTCCTGGCAAACATGCACAACCTTGGTCCATTCTGAGAAAACGTGTCTAACAGGCCACTTGGCTTCCAAGGAGTCAAGGTCATCGGTCACCGAATGGGGGAGCCGTCAGGTGAGTGCCCTGATTTCGGCTTGGGTCATGATCTTGGGGTCATGGGATAGGCTCAGTGTGAAATCTGCTTGGGATTCTCTCCCTCTGCCCCTCCCCCCTTGAACCCCCCCCCAAATAAGTAAATAATTATTTTTTTTAAGTGTCAAGGTCATGAAAGGTGGAGAAATCAAAGAAAGACCAAGGAGCCATCCCACAGCTACACACAGTGCGGCTCCCGACAGACTCCTGCTAGGAAAAGACCAGTGGCGGGAAGATGGGGGCAGCTCGGACAAGGACAGTGGGTAGTGCGCATCGGGGCTGATCTCCCAGTCCCGGCCAGTGCACCGTGGCTGCGTGAGCGCTAACATTCGGGGCACGAGGTGAAGGGCGTGGGGGAGCTCTGTGCTAGTTGCAATTTTTCTGTAAATCTGAAATTAGTTTAAAGTGGAAAGTTTAAAAAAGGAACATCTATGCCCTTCTCCAGCTGTGTAGCCAGTTTCCCACACCGTGTAACGGATCCTAACCTCGTCCTCTCGGTGTTTGCCAGTGTTTTGCGCTTCCGCTTGCCTCCCCATCGTTTTCTTTGTCCCTCAGCTGTGTGGCCACAGTCGGAAGTCCTCAGTGGCATTTGACTTAAATCGCTGCTCAGTTCAAACACTCAAAAGAGGCTTCTGGAAATGTATCCGATATTTAGAGAACTTTTGTATTGTACTGTAGGATCTTAAAAATGGTAACATTCCGCCGTCATGTTCAAGCATTTCATCCTTAAGTGCCCTGCCCATCTTGATGACTTCGTAGTGTCACCAGCTGACATTCCAGGACACCGCATGTACCGAGATGAGGGTTACCGCTGGTGATCGTGAATCCGTATCAACAACTCAGTCTAGATCATTCGGAATCGCATGGCCTCGTGAGGCCTGCGTGGGCTGTCACTGTCCTGCCCCAGGAGGATCCCTTCCGCCATCTTGCTGTTTGCTTGGGATTGCGTCGTCAGCGGGATCGTCAGTCTACTGTCCGAGGCAGGCTTCTTCTGCAGTCGGTATTCCCCTTTGCAAGGATTAGTTTTCCTTAAAACCAGATCATTTGTAAACCCAATAAAACAGACACAACTAGGCTATTTCTAAGATTCTGAACGAAACCACTGAGGAGCCACTGTCGACACTGACTGGGACCTTCTGGCCAGGACAGCTCCACACTCACAGGCCAGGAGCCACTGGAGAGACTAACTGCGTGAGGGCCCCAGTGTCACTCTGAAGAGTAAATGCTGGCCAAGGTGGCTTCTTCATGTTTTAGGGGAAAATAAATATTCAGAGAAGTTCAGATGATCTTTCTCCTACTCTCCAAAGTAGCATTTCCTGCAATGTCCAATAAAGTAGCCTTAGCCACATGTGGCTATTTAAAAAAAGCAAATTAATGAGTGGAAAGTAAATAAAATTAACGTTTAGTTATGCGTTCTCATGAGCCACATTGTAGGAGCTCAAGAGCCAAGTCTACCGTATCTGCCACGGAGGTCATGGCAGATTCCACTGGAGGGGGGCGACCCGGTGGTCCCCCGGGGGCCCCACTGTGTGGCTCGCTGCATTCGCGTAGCGCTGAAGACCTCCTGGGCCTGAGCCCTGGCATGAAGTCGAGGTCTGCTGGTCACGGCCCCGCGCTGGGTACAGGCGCTGTGTCCGTGGCACCGGGCGGGGAGGCCTCCACACCCAGGGCGCTCCCTGTCACGCACCCTCCCCTGGAGGGTCCTTTTCACTGCTTCCCTCTTGAGACGCCGGGGAGTCCCCGTGAGGCCCCAGGAGCTGTCTGCCTGGAGTGGGAGCCAGGCTCGGGACACCAGCTGGGGACCGGCACCGCACGCCCTTAGCAACCTCTGAAAAGACCCTCCACTACTGGGGGTCCAGGTCCCATGAATCGAAGCAAATAACAGCCCAAGCTGCCGAGACCGAGTGTTCTTCTGGGCCTGTGGTCCGCCGCGGGGCAGCTTATTAAGATGTCAAGGGAATAGGGTCTGGGCGAAAACCCTTTAGAAGGCGGAAGCGACGAGCCCGGAGCGAGCCGGGCAGGGGTGCGGAGGGCGAGCGGGCCCCCTGGAAGAAGAGCAGGCGGGTGTGAGGCCCGAGCGCGGGGAGGCGCAGACACGGAGAAGCTCCGCCAGCGGCGCTCAACCCGCCTTACGGCTTAGCCCAGGGCCGGCCCTCGGGCCGCTTTGCGGGGACCCGGACCATCACGCTGGCCTGTCTCGGGCACGAATGCTTCGCCTGGGCAAGGCGGCTGGAAATCTCGGATGGGCCGGAGCCGAGGACGCAGTCCGTGGGCAGCCGAACCCGACACTACTGAGAAGGACCGTCGGCGAAGAGCGGGCGCCCACCCACGGCGCTGGTCCCCCCAGCGGGGGCGAGGGCTCAGGAGGGAAACGAGCGGGACGCAGCCCGGGCGGAGAGCCCCCCAGCCAGCTCCTCACAGGCAAGTGACAGCGGTGACGAAGGGGGAATTCTGCTCATCGGCTCGGCCGGGTCTGGTCCCGGAGCAGCAAAAACCCGCGCGGTTTGAACACCTTGCCGCCGGTGCGCGGGAAGACGGTCGCAGCTTTCCCGAACGGGAAGCGACATCTGTTTCTACTCAGGGACCAAGCAGTGCTTTTCGAAGTCTGGCCGAGCAGCTGGGTTTTCTTTCACGGGCAAAGCCCGCGTGGCGCCTTATAAATTTGACACTGACACCTTTTCCTTAACGTGTTCCTTCTGCTGACACATCCGAAAACAGAAAGGCTCGTGTTCTGCCCTCCCTGCGTGGCCCTGCGACGCCCCTCGGCACTGGGGGACTTCCAGCAGCTCAGCCCGCCACCTGTCACCTGTCCTCTCAGAGCCTCTGCCCAGAGCGGCCCCTCGCTCAGAGCTGACGACGCAGTCTCCTCGCCGGCCTGATGCCCCGTCCTCTTGCCGGTCAGAACCGCAGTGGCCGAGCTGAAAGAGGTCTTTGTCCAACAGGGGAGAAGAGGAAACCAGGTGGAAGTGACCCTTTTCTTTCCATGGAAGTCTACACAAGCTACACAAACAGTGCAGTGTAAAAAACTGCATTAACCTCAAGTGTACACCTCAGTGATGTTTCCCACGTATGTGCTCCGGGTCGCGATCTGGAACACTCTCAGCACCAAGAATGTCAGCACACCCACCCTCCCAGTCCACTAGCCAGCCCAGCCCCAGAAGCAACTACTATTCTGATTTCTATAAACATGAACCAGGTTCTCATGGTGGGCCGACAAATCTAACAGATCTGCTAACCAAGTTCCTAAGCTCGACGTATAAAACAGTGCTACCCACTTACACATTTGCAGTTGGAAATGCAGTTTCCCCAGGAATTCATTCCCTGCTGGCAAAACTCCTCTCTTGCCAGGAGGATAGAGACATGCTCAAGTCAGCTTCCCAGGACTCTCGCTCCCCTGGGCAAGAGCGAGAGGAACATGGCTAACATCTGCTGCCATGATTCTTCTCCTAAGTTTCCAGACCACAGACCCGACACTAACGGGAAAAAGACTGACAACACCAAGTGCTGGCCAGGAAGTGGAGCGATTGGAACTCCCGGGCCCTGTTGGCGGCACGTAAGCTGGTGAAACATCTTTGGGCAAGAGCATGGCATTTTCTGCAAAAACAAGCAAACGCCTGCCCCAGGACAAGGAAATCTGTCTCTAGATTTATATCCAACAGACGTGCATACACGGGCTTGCCGAAAGGCATGTGTTAGAATGTGCACAATAGCTTTATGTGTAAAAGCCAAAAACTGGATGTCACCCACAAATCCTATCTATAGGAGAATGGATAGAGAGAATGAAACACTGTTCATCAGTGAAGCAGAAAGATAATAGTGACAGTAATAGTAAGTGGCAGAACTAGGATTTGGGCCCAGAAACTTGCTTGTAAACCTCAGCTTATCCCAATATGCTGTAACATCAGCAGTCTGTGGTCACAGTCTGCAAAAGCGCAGAAATGCGTTTGTCATAAGTGTCTACTGTCCAACCACACTCACGGTTTGCACAAGGTCAGGTGCGTGCGCACAGTCGTGAGAGAAGAACGGGGAAGCTGTCACGTGACCATAGGTGCACTGCTCTACCGCCCTTAAGATAGACTCAGTGTTGACGTATCTATTCAAAATATGAATGGGTCTCATGTTCTATCTACGTTACCGACTAAAGAAATGAATAGATTCTAAAAATATAATGTGATCAACAGAGTAAACACAACAGAATGGGAGACAATATTTGTGAATCGTATATTTGATAAGAGATTAATATCCAGAATAGAGAACTCCTCAGACTCAGTGAGGAAAAAAAATCTTGATTAGAAATTGGCAAAGGAAGTGCCTGAGTGGCTGAGCCAGCTGAGCTCTTGATTTCTGCCCAGGTCATGATCTCATGGTCAAGGGATTTGAGCCCCGAGTCCACTCCTCACTCAGCCGGGAATCTGCTTGAGATTCTCTCTCTCCCTCTCCCACTGCCTCCCCCTGCTCACACTCTATCACTCTCAAATAAATAAATCTTTGGAAAAATTAAGCAAAGGACTTGAATAGACGTTTCTCAAAGAAGATCTACAAATGGACAATAAGCAAATGAAAAGATGTTCAATATCCGTAATCATGAGGGAAATGCAAATTGTAACTCCAGCGACATACCAGATCACACTCACCAGGATGGTCACTGCAAGAAAAAGAAGGAAATAGCAAATACTGACGAGGACTCCAAACCCTCGGGCACTGTTGGTGGGAACGTAAATGGGTAAGAATGTAAAGCGGTACAACCCAGGCTGAGAATAGCATGGTGGTTCCTCAGAAAATTAAAAATAGCATTTCCACGTGATCCAGCAATGCCACTTCTGGGAACATACCCAAACCAATTGAAAGCAGGGATCGAAGACATGCTGTAACCCACAGCATCATCCGCAACCGTGAAAATGGGCAAGCAACCCAAATGTCCATCAGTGGATGAAGGGAATAAGGAAAATGTGGGGTGTGCGTGCACCATGGAACATTTACTCTTCAGCCTTAGGAAGGAAGGATGTTCTGACACCTGCTACGACATGGACAAACTTGGACGTAAGCCCGATGCAGAAGCACACAGAGTGTCTGATGTCACTCGTGTGATATACTTAGAGCCATCAAATGCACAGAGACAGGGGAGATGGGGGGTGCTGGCAGCAGGGGATGGGGGCGGGGCAGGGTAGTGGGGAGTCATCGTTTAATAAGGACAGAGTTATGGAGGTGGATGGCAGGGATGGTTCCACAGCATTATGAATGTATTTAATACCGTGAACTGTACACTTAGAAAATGGTAAGACGGCGGGCACCTGGGTGGCTCAGTCATTAAGCGTCGGCCTTTGGCTCGGGTTATGGTCCCAGGGTCTTGGGATCGAGCCGCACATCAGACTCCCTGCTCAGCGGGAGGCCTGCTTCTCCCTCTCCCATCCCACCTGCTTGTGGTCCTGCTCTCACTCTCTCCCTCCCTGTCAAATAAATAAATAAAATCTTTAAAAAAAAAAAAAGGGAAGATGGCAAACATTATGTATATTTTAACACAATTAAAAAATTTTATCAAAAAAAAGAATCTAGCAAAATATCTTCATGACCTGAGTCCAGGGAAAGATACTTTGGCCACAAACAAACGCTACCATAAAGAAAATGGTGCGTCCTTTGGTCTCCATTGAATGAAGAACTTCTGTCTGAAGGCTGAGAGTTGAGCTAAAAGCTGAGCCATGCGGCGGGAGAGGGGGCTTGCGGGACAAGGAGATTGCACTTTCCCAGAGTGAAGAACTCCCGGGGACAGAAGTGGATCCCTGCTGGTCTCTTAGCTGTGACAACGCGTGAGGAAAACGTGAGCTGTTCCCGCAGGGGAGGTGGGGCATGGCTGTGCGGGAACGCTCTGCTTACCTCTCTTTCCGACTTTTATAGAAATCAAAAGCTATTCAAAATTAAAAGTTTACATTTAAGGGCAGGTTAGTGAGGGGGCGCCTGGGTGACTCCGTCAGTTAAGCATCTGACTCTTGACTTCAACTCAGGTCACGATCTAATGGGGTTGTGGGATCGATCCCCACATCAGGCTCCACATTCAGTGGGGTTCTGTTTCTCTCCTCCTCCGTCTGCCCCGTCCTCCTCTCTAAAATCAATCAACAAATCTAAAACAAACACCAAACAGGTTAGTTCTTCTGCCTGTATGTCATTGACCATTCTCTTTGGGTCTGGCTTAGAGACACTCCCTTTTCTCTCCATCTTCCCCAATGCTGTGACCACGTTTAATTGGAATTTCATGGAAATGTATGTATTATCTCACATCTGGGAGCCACGACAGATGCATGAATTCGTAGGAGGCTTTTTCTACATGTTGACACAAGGACGCAACCCCCCTTTCCCTCACGGTGCTGAGCCTGCTTCCTGACTTGGGGCAGGGGGAGAAAGCTTTGTCCTGCAATTGTGGAGCATTTGAGGGTTGAGGAGGGCTTTCCAAGCCTGCAATGGACTCAAAAGTCTGGCCAACATGAAAAAACTCCAAGTCAGGACAGAGGCTAAGAGATTTATAGCCAGTTGAGGTTCAAGTCATGTAAATCATATCAGTTCTCAAAGTGAGAATGTGAGCAGGAGCCCCATTTGCCTGAATCTCCTTTTTTATTTTTTATTTTTTTAAGACTTTATTTATTTGAGAGAGAGAAAGAGAGAGAGCATGAGAGGGGAGAAGGTCAGAGGGAGAAGCAGACTCCCTGTGAAGCTGGGAGCCCGATGCGGGACTCCATCCCAGGACTCTGGGATCATGACCTGAGCTGAAGGCAAACGCCCAGCAACTGAGCCACCCAGGGGCCCTGAATCTCCTTTTTTAAAAAGAAAACCCAAGCGAGGAATTCGGGTCCTTTTTTGTGCATAGAACATCTTCTGCACAAGGTCAGACTCTTACTCCTGAACTTCTAACCCTACGGGGGCCCACTGGGATTTCTTTGAGTTTTGTTTTGTTTTGTTTTGTTTAATCTCAATTTTTTTAATTTATTTATTTTTAAAATTTCTTTTCAGTGTACCAGAATTCATCGTTTATGTACCACACCCGCACTGGGGTTTTCAACCAGGAAAAGCATGAGTAAGTCTTTCTCTAGAGCCCGGTGTCCTTTAACACAGGAGAATCCCATCCACCTGGTGCGGGGACTCGGTCACAGCCACCTGGGGTCACAGGGAAGACTGAGCCCTGCTCGCGTCCCCTTCCCACTCTCAGGGTCTAACCATCGTACCCAGATGCCGACCCTCAGCAGCCCCGGAGAACCAGCGCCTTCCCGGTTCCCTGGCCGGCGGGGCCTAGACGGTGGCCGTGGGTGTGGGGCCGCACCCACGAGAACGTCGCTAAGCTCAGCATGTGCTTGTCATTGTGCCTTCCGCGCCCACGAAGGAAGACCGAGCAAATTAACCCCCATGATGTGCACTCAGAGGAATGAAAATGTGGAGAGTCTTGATTGACCTCTGTTGCCGCTGCGAAGTATAAACGGTTCACGGTCACAGAATAATGGGTGAGGTGGCCCGCCAGGGGCGACACTTCCTAAGGTGGCCGCTGCCAGTTTGAAACAGCTTGCTCCAGTGGTTCCCAAACTGTGGGCGGAGGAACCCTGAGGGGGCACCCCAAACCCCCAGCCAGCGGCAGGATGCTTCATGTTGTAAGGGGCACACTCACATGCCCGGGAGCTACAGCTTGAAGGAGTTCGAGATGCCAGCTACGCGCCTCCGTCCTTTCAGTGGCCGCAGTGAAAAGCAAGAACTGGGCAAGGAGTAGCCGCTATTTAAGAATGAAATGGAACATTTTTACTCTGATTTGTGTGTTTTATTTTTTCCAAGCGGCTACCTAGTTAGGAGGCTAGAAATACTAAGTTGCATGGATGCTATCCTGATACACAATCGTTAGGGCTTTCTTCTGGCCAAGGGGCGCCCCACAGAGTGACCGGAGGGCAGGGACGGTGCTTGGAGCTGGGAGGCTCTCGGAGCCTCTGGAGCCGGCTAACGCCCTCAGGCCCATGAAGGAGGGAAAGAAAACCCGAAAGTACAACCCGGCTGCTATTTCTTTCTGAAATTCTCCCTACTAAGCTCTTCCCCACGGCGGACGGCTCCTTAAGCTCTCACTCCATTCTCCAAAATGCAAACATACACTTAAAATGTTATTTTTTTAAAAAAGCATCTTTTTGAAAGAGATCCTTCCTCCGGTGACATAAAATTCAGAGCCAGATTTGAGATTTCTCTTCCTCAACTCGCTGCTAATATCTGACAGCCTCGAGCCAGTGACTCCCGTGAAAATCCCTTTTGCTGCAGACCAAGTGTATGGTGTTTTCTAAACTTCGAGTTCTCTCGGAAGTCACGGGCAGCAGAAAGCAAGAGCTTATGAGCAACGTTATAAAGGAGGAGCAAACAAACAAAAAAACCCACAACCATCCGTGACAACTGGATTAATGGACCCTCTGGGGAAAGTCCCCTATGTGGGATGCTGTCTCTGTGAGACCGGAGGACCAGAGAACAGCTCGGGACTCCTGCCTGCTGCCGGGGTCTGGATGCCCTCTCAGTTCAGCAGGGCCCTGGCTGGGCCACCCCAGCGCCTCCCGCTGCAGGAGCAGGTGCAGGTTGGGGGTGGACCGGGCGCCCAGCCTCCGCTTCGCACGCCCCCTGCCCCAGCTCCCGCCAGCTCCGTGCTTAAGGTGTGGAGCTTCCCATCTTCCAGACCCCAGCTTCTTTCGGAGCTCAAGGAGCTCAACGCCTCCGGCCCTTGGGGTGTCTGCTCCCCTCCGGGTGTCTGGCTGTCCGGGCTTCACTTCTGCCACCGGGACACAGAGCGGTAACTCCCACCGCTCAACACTTCCAGTGTTGCTGGAAAAAAATGAACAAATACACCTAAAGCGACCCGTTTTGTTGTGTATAAATCCCGGCTCTTCTTACTGTCGGGGCACAAGGTTGCTGAATCAAATGCTGAGTGCACGGGCTTTTAAAATGTGTATCTGAGGGCGCCTGGGTGGCTCAGTTGGTTGAGCAACTGCCTTCAGCTCAGGTCATGATCCCGGAGTCCCGGGATCGAGCCCCGCATCGGGCTTCCAGCTCCACGGGGAGTCTGCTTCTCCCTCTGACCTTCTCTCTCATGCTCTCTCTCACTTGCTCTCTCTCTCTGAAATAAATAAATGAAATCTTTAAAAAATAATAAAATAAAATGTGTATCTGACTTCACCTAGAGAAGTCTGAAACCACCTTGGCTTTTTTGTGTTATTTTTGGTTTTGTTTTTTCTGAAAGGGCCCACCAATATGGGACATTTTTATTTTCCTTAATTTGCCAGTTTGATCTTTACCCTATTATCTTCTGCTGCACTCCCTCCCCGAGAAGCACTCTGGTCTTCTATCCATGCAAGCACTGTTCAGAGGTATTTTTGCGCACCTGCCCCCTTCTGAAGAGACCGTTCTGTCTACTCGTGGAGCACCTGATTTCTGTGGCTGCAAGTCATGATACACTTGGAGTCTGCTGAAGCACTAGAGGAAGTGATGTGCAGCCCGTATTTCAATTCAGAGTGTGAGAAATGCAAGTTGATGGGGCGCCTGGGGGCTCAGTGGGTAAATCGTCAGGCTTCGGCTTAGGTCATGATCCCAGGGTCCTGGGATCGAGTCCTGCATTAGGCTCCCTGCTCAGCCGGGAGTCTGGCTTCTCCCTCTACCTCTGCTGCTCACCCTGCTTGTGCTTGCTCGCTCCCTCACTCTGTCAAATAAATAAATCAAACAAAATCCTATAGAACGTAAGGAAGCAAGGGAGGGGGGAGGGTGGAAAGAAGGGCACTGAGGTCAGCAGCGTTTAAAAATGTGCAAGTTATCCAGGAAGAGCGAGGACCAGAGGCACAGTTAACTGGGTAAGTGTCACCTGGGGAAAGCCAGGAACACTGTCCTGGAGGATGGTCACAACCCACTGAGGGTCCTCGGGGCCATGGAAATCTGAGGACACATGAGCAGTAAGAGCCTGGTGCTTTGCAGGTGGAGGCCACTGGATGGGGCCACTGGATGGAGAGGCGGAGACCTGGACGGGGAGCTGGGGCCACAGGCTGCCACCTGTCCCCTGACCAGGCCCCGAATCTCACCCTCCATTCCAGTCTCAACACGGCAGCCTCCGCCAGTGAAACCTTTGCGGCGGCTCCGAGCACAGCCATCACCCTCTGCGCGGTGCTGGGGCCGTGACCAGCATGAAGTTCACTGCCGCTTGCTTTTCCCTCCATTGCAACGAGTAACACTCGCCTCTGACTGGGGAACACTGAGTCAGCAATACGCCTTCTCGGACGCATTTACTCCAGGACGGACAAAGCCGACTGGAGCGGTAAGGGCTGAACCACGCCCAAGTGGATCGATAAGATAATCCCAGGATGGCGGCAAATGTCAGCCCCAGCGAGGGGATGCGAAGCGTCAGCAGAAGGTGGCAGGAGTTGCAACATTTTGTGCTGAGAATATTTTTCTAAACCTTGGGGATATGATTGCACTAACTGTGCAATTTGTCTACAACAGAAACTTCTCTGCTGTCCATGTGATACAAATTAAAGCACAACTGGGTGAGTCCCCAGCTAATTTGGTTAAAACAAAGTTCACAGGGATAACCAGCTTCCCAGGGACCTTGTAATCCATCCTGTGGGGTTGAATTACAGCCTTACGAGTTTTCAGAAAGGAAATTGCTTTGATCGTACTCAGAATTTCAAACCGATTACTTGAACTTGCAATGATTGTTTCTGGCATTCATTCCAATAATGTTTCCTGTGCATACACCATGTGCCAGCTCCCAGGAATCCGTCGTGGTTCCTGGTTTCTTGGAACTCAATGTTTAATGCAGGACGGAGTTGATAAGACCCATTTCCAGTCGTGCAGCAGACTGGATCTCCTGGGAAACCCTTAGGTTTGAAGTGATTCCTATGTTTTTAAAAATATGTTTTAAATGCATTGATGAAATGGCATGACGTTTAAAAAAAAAAACAAAAAAGATCCACAGGCCAAAACCAAAATGAAAGCAGAAATCCTTGTCGGTGCCAAAAATGTCTTTCCCTCAGACCAAAGCTGGGGCCTTGGGTTCCTCCTGCAGGGCTGGCTAGGGTACAAGGCACAGAGTTGGGGGCTGGAGACAGAGCTTGGGATAGAGTCCCCACCTTTCCCGGGCCTCACCAAGGCTGCGGAGGCTCTGGCCCCCAGCCCGCCCCAGCTGGCAAGTCTAGCATCGTCCATTCTCAGAAAGCTAGCTCGGGCAATGTTCGCCCTGCGGGACAGGCAGCAGGGAAAGTTGCCTTTCTCAGCCTTGGTCGGAAATTTGACGATGCCCTCCCTCTTATGTGTGTTTGTGGCGTGAATTTACACCCATTATCCTATGGTTTGAAAACCCCACGCTGCAATTGTTCTTTTTTTTTTTTTATAAATCTGTACTTTTTATTTAAGCTTTATTTAAACATATAATGTAACCCCACCACCCTCTCCCAACCCCAATTGTTCTTTTTTTTTAAGATTTTATTTATTTTGACAGGCAGAGACACAGCGAGAGAGGGAACATAAGCAGGGGGAGTGGGAGAGGGAGAAGCAGACTCCCGCTGAGCAGGGAGCCCGATGCCAGGCTTGAACCCAGGACCCAGGGATCATGACCTGAGCCACCCAGACGCCCCCCACCCCGTGCTGCAATTTTAAGGTAACTTGGTTTCCAGTTGCTGCTGAGTCGGCCAAAGAAAAAAAAGTCCCCCGTAGAGGAAGTCACCATCAGCTGGAGCCTCAAGAATTCCTACTGACCAAATTCCAAAGAGATGAGCTGTTTCCTAGTAGAAAGAAGCAGTTGATTAATTCGCTTTAAAAACAAGGGAGCAAGGTACTACGATGAGAATGACAGCAAGATAAAATCCCCAAAGACTTCACATGCCAGAACGATCACACTAGGAATTGTGTAGAAAATAGAATTACAGATTGCTGTAGGAAAGACGTTAGGGCTTGAAGCCCACGGCCATGAAAGAAGTCTTACGAAATGCGTGCAGAAAGGCGGCTTCATCAAAACACAGGGACAGGACTCATGGGCAGAAAGGGCTGCCCCAGAGTCACGAGGAGCGGCCCATTATACAGTTTCAAGTTGGGAGGCGGTTAGGGATAGCATAAGCCTCACAAGTACTTTGGAAACAAGACTTCCAGGACCCTGAGGGGGCTAGTTATTGTTGGAAAAAGTCTTATTATCGCTTAGTAAACCCTCAGTCATGAGACCCTTCAGATGTGTATCAGCAGGCCATAGGGTTGAAGGCTGATTGCCAACACGTATCCAGGGACGTAGAGATAAGGGAAGTTTCCAAAGGAATTTTTATATGTTAAAGTAGAATTGCAGGGTCCTGGGGGTTGGGCCAAGATTGCCTTTAGTCCTTAGCAAAGTGTCAGCATCGAAGCAGCTTTGTTCCTATAAGAAGGTCACTCTCTCTGTTCCAAGGACCTGCCAGTGGTTTGTAGGTAGTAAGGAAATTTAATAATTTTTCTTCTGCCTTTGTTTCCCACATCATAGATTATAGAACAACTATGTTTAAAATGATTTTTTAAAGATTTTATTTATTTATTTGACAGACAGAGAACACAAGTAGGCAGAGAGGCAGGCAGAGAAAGGGGGAAGCAGGCTCCCCGCTGAGCAGAGAGCCCGATGCGGGGCTTGAACGTAGGACCCTGGGATCATGACCTGAACTGAAGGCAGAGGCTTTAACCCACTGAGCCACCCAGGCGCCCCTAAAATGATTTTAAAATAGAAGTTTAATGATACAATAAAGAACAAGGAAGTTTCCTAAATAAGCAAGTAAGAGTTTCAGAAATGAAAAATAGAATTAAAATTTAAAAATTAATGTAGAATAAAGAGCAGACTCCATGTTACTGTAAAGAGAATTCGTGACCTGGGAGAGAGAACCAAGGAAATGATCTAGAATGTAACGTGTGTAGACCAAGGAAGAAAAATACACCTACTAGTGAGATTAAGAGAACGAAAACTAGAATGAGACTTCGGATCTCTAGGTGATCGGAGTTCCAGACGGGGACAGCGGGAACGGGGAACAGCTGAGTGGGAAGGCACGCTGGCTCCGTAGCTTCTAACGTTGTGGATGGCTACCATGTTTCCCCAGTGAGGCTCAGTGGCTCCTAAGAACATTTGGAAAACGACACCAGACAATTACAGAATTCAGAAGGAAGATATTTTTTAAGCTGCCAGAAGGAAACCGTGGGTCGCCATACAGCAGAGACAACTGGACACACGACTGACTTCTGTGTCATAGCAGAAGTCCAAAGTCAGAGGAAAATTATCTCAAAGTGTTCAGGGAAAAACCTGTCCCTCTAGAGTTTTTACCTGAGCAACTGTCTTATGAAGATGAGAATAAAATGTATAAATTCTTAGGCTGAATCTGAAAGAGTAAACCACCAACAGCTTTTCACTAAAGGAAACCCTAAGGTCAGCATTTCCAGCAGGGAAAAAAAAAAAGTCCCAGAGAGAACTTCAGAGTTACAGGAAGTGTGATAAGCAAGGACAGGAATGAGCGAAGGCAGATCTAGACAAGTATTGGCGATAGGAAACTAACGATGCCTAATATGTAATGGACGACGCAGCAGTCGTGGGCAACAATGTATAAACCTGGTTTTACATTGTTACAGAGCAGATGAGGATGTTCAGAAACTTCAGGTCATGCTGGGTATGAAAGACCAAAGTCCTGAGCAACCACTGAAGGAATATAGCGCTGTAGGACTCCTTGATGTTGGCCTGGGAAGTGAGTTTTTTGAATATGACATCAAAAGCACAGGCAGCAAAAGCAAAAATAAACAGGTGAGTACATGAAACTAAACATCTTTTTGCATAACAAAGGAAATCATCAAGGAAATGAAAAGGCAATCTACAGAATGGGAGAAAATATTTGCAAATCATTTATCTGGTAAGGGGCTAATACTAAAATATATAAGGAACATATCTGACTCAATAGCAAAAAACCGGGGGTGGAGGGCAAATGATCTGCTAGACATTTTTCCAAACAAGACAAGCAGATGTCTAAGAGGCATGTGGAAGGGGCTCAGCCTCACTCATCGTCAGGAAAATGCAAATCCCAGCTACAAGGAGAGATGGACCTCGCAGCTGTTGGGATGGCTGTCATCAAGATGGGATAAATGCGGACAGGACGGGGAGGCGGGAGCCGGGGGTGCCTGCTGGCAGGCATGTGGCTGTTGTGGGCAAGAGCATGGAGGGTACTCAAGGTTATAAAGGTAGAACCACCCTAACAAGCTCTGGACATCTAATAAAGGGCACAGCGACTATAGTTACTATAGACTGTGCCATGTCGGAGAAGCCGCTAGGCAGGCAGGAGGGGAGCATTCTTGGCGGCTCCCGCAGAACTATAAAAGACAACTGTGCGGGGTGAAGAGTGTCCATGAACCTGGCGGTGGCCATCCTTGATGAAGCACACGCGCGGCGGGTCACCAGGTGGTCCGGTCACCAGGTGGTCCGCTCTGGACCCAAACAAGTTTGTCAGTTACACCTCCATACAGCTGGGGGGGGATAAATAAATAAAGCAGTGAAAATTAACTCAGAAAGAAGAAAGTTCCACTGATAACAGAAGAAATCAATGAAATGAAATGGTCATAGATTTGATCAATGAAACCAGATATCCTGGGCACGCCGGGAAGCGTCAGACTCTTCATTTCCACTCCGGTCACGACCTGGGGTCTCAGATGGGCCACAGCGTCTGCCCTCACTCGTGCGCGCACTCTCAAACAAATAAATACATAAGTAAACAAAATTGAAAAAACAACCACAGATACCGTCCTTTTGGATAGACTAATATTTGCCCACCCCATTTCAGAAACAAAACGCAATACCCCGTAGGCCAGCAGAGGAGGGAGGCGGGTGAGGGGACCAGTGATGGAGGAGAGGAGGTCCGGCGATCCCCCGCAGCGGTCCACGCAGGGAAAGCGCAGCGGGAACAGGGAACCGGGTTGTGGGAAGTGGAGTCGGGAGTGGGGCAGGTCCTGCGTAGAAGGTGGGCCCCGGGACTCCGGCTGAGATGATGCCCGTTCTTGAAGCCGGGGGTGGTCCGAGAGCCTGGACCGGTCCCTGCTTCTGCTCCGGGCGCGGGCTGGCCCCGCGCAGAAACCCTTTCCTCTCCGCACGCGGGGCCTCCGGATCCGGATCCCCAGCAGGTCCGGCCAGAGCGGAGAGGCGGGGCGCGCGGGCCGAGGCGGGGAGCCCCGTCCGTCCGGAGGTGGGCCTTGACTTCGGGCACCCCACGGGGCACCGCTGACCCTCTACGGCTTGAAGGCGGCCTCTGGTTCCGGCGGGACAGACCTCCCGGCTCAGCCCGGTTCTGTGCGAGCGCAGGGGGCCTTCTCCGGCCGCTGCGGGCTCGCCTCCAGGCTTCGCGCCCCCAAACGGGGCCCAGGCTTCTCCGGCCTCCTCTTCTAGCCCAGGAAAAGGCTGAGCAGGAAGCTGGCGGGTTCAGGCAGTGAAACTCCAACTTTTAAGGGGGAGCTAGAAGCTAAGAAGCCCTCTGATTGAGTGGGGGAAAGCCTCACATTCGGGGGAGGAACCAAGGCTCGCAAAGACTCTCTGGCTGCATTTGGTTTGCTTGTTGCTGTCGCTTTGGGCGCGGGACTGAAACCTCCAACATCCAGCTGCAGAATGGGAAATGGCAGCTCATTCCCAGTCGCTGCCCTTTGGGCGGTATTCTCCCCGGTTGGGCAATCTTTTTTGCAACACTGCTGGCCACAATATTCATTAGACTCTGCAGGAAAATGACCAATTAATAGATGTATAAATTATTACACCATCTTGCAACCAGATTGGTGTTGTACAAGTGAGATGTTTGGAAACTGGGCCTTTTGTTTGCATCTGGTCTGTTTGTGTGTGTGTGTGTGTGTATGTGTGTGTATGTGTGTGTATATCTGTATGTGTGTCCCCACAGGTTGCAAAAGTGAGATTTTCTCTTCCTCCAGGTGGTGTTGCAAACTTGTAAAAGATCTCTGTTTACTTGGCTTACAAGTAAGCATGTATAAGAATTGGGCATTCTGCAACTCAGAAACAGAGAAATGAACCCAAACATTTTGCAGGTTCCCATGATCTGGGAAAATATTTTGTCTTTTTTTTTTTTAAGATTTTATTTTTTATTTGAGAGAGAGCATGCACGAGAGAGTGAGAGGGTGAGCGAGCGAGAGCAGGGCAGAGTCAGAGAGACAAGCAGATTCCCTGGTGAGTGGGAGCCCTGATGTGGAGCTTAATGCCAGGGACCCTGAGATCATGATCTGAGCCAAAGGCAGATAATTAACCGAATGAGCCACCCAAGTGCCCAAAAATATTTGGTCTTAAAACTCATATAAGGTTGTTTTAATTAAACTGGACATGTCTTTAGAATTATCAGCATCATATATAAGATTTTATTCTGCCTATCCTCACTGAAAAGTAAGTTCATGTTATCTCCATTGCAAAACTTTTCAGGAAAGAAAAAAAAATGCTAGAACTTTATCCAATGCCTCCTGAAGTTTTGTGGGTGATCTACAGAGACACAGGTGGGGGTGATTTTAATGAAGGTAATTAAGGCTGCTGGAGATCGGGGCACCCGGGTGGCGCAGTCCATTGAGCGTCTGCCTTTAGCTCAGGTCGTGTGATCCCAGGGTCCTGGAACTGAATCTCTAATTGGGCTCCTTGCTCAGCAGGGAGTCTGCTTCTCCCTCTCCCGCTCTCCTGCTCATTCTCTCTCTTTTCCTCTCTTTCTCAAATAAATCAATAAAACTTAAAAAAAAAAAAACACGACTAGAGATAACAATGGAAACAGCTGTGTGAGGAAAGCCAGGCTGGTTATTTAAAGAGGAAAACGCTTAGGAAAAAATCTAAATGAATATAAAAGTTGTAGAAGGTTTGTGAGAAGGGAATCTTTGGTGTGTGTGTGGTTTTTTAAAATATTTTATTTATTTATCCAACAGAGAGAGAGCACACGCACACACAAGCAGGGGAGGGGCAGGCAGAGGGAGAGGCAGGCTCCCCTCAAAGCAAGGATCCCAGTGCAGGACTCGATTCCAGGACCCCGGGATCACGACCTGAGCTGAAGGCAGGTGCTCAGCCGGCTGAGCCACCCAGGTGGCCCTGAAGGGAATCTTTGGAAAGGGAATTTTGTGCGTGATTAGGACTGAGACTGTGGAGATGGGATTGAGTAAAGCAGTTCATTAGGGAGTGAGCCACACCTGGGGAAGAGAAGGTTCGAGAACAAGACCGAGCACAAGCTGAGCCGTGATCAGCAGGAGTCCCGAAAGCTGGATCGCCTTCAGAACCATCCCAAGCTGGCCCAAAGGGATGGACTTTACAGTCCTTGGACGTGACCATCGGGGAAGAGGGCAGGCCCTTGGCAGGCAGCTGTCTTCGATCCAGACGACTCCTGCCGGAATCTGAGAACGGAGGTGGGGGCAGTGTTTCCCCAGCTGGGAGTCCTTCCTTCCTGATGGGATGCTGGTCGGCATGTCCCCGCCCCGAGCGCAAGAACACAGATCCACGCGGCCCCGAGGATGTCCTCGTCCCAGTAAGCACGTCTCAACACGGGAGGTGATGGGAAGGAAAAGGGACAGGCTGCACGTGTGTATTTTCTACAAGTCACCTTGTTGGAACGAGCGTGCTTTACTCTCAGAAGTACACCTGCATGAGATTGGAATGCGGGTTTTCTGTTAAAATGAGTTTCTTAGATTATTGGTCTACGTGGTAAACACAGTTTTTTCTTTATATTTAATCTGCCTAGAAAAAACGGTTTCTATGTTTCATCTTTATTAGTTCTTTGAATTCTCTTAAAAGAGCTAAGTTTTCATAACAACTATATAACCCTCCGCATTTGCCTTAAGAATCTCTTACTGCCGCCTCGGCTAAATAGGTAAGTAAGTTTTGTGATGATCTCTAATCTTTTGGGGCATGTGCTTTAAAACCTTTTGATAGTTCAAGGAACTTCCCAAATTTCAACTTCTATTTTCTTTTTTTTTTTTTTAAGATTTTATTTGTTTATTTGACAGATTGAGACACAGCGAGAGAGGGAACATAAGCAGGAGAGTGGGAGAGGGAGAAGCAGGCTTCCCACCAAGCAGGGAGCCCGATTCGGGGCTCGATCCCAGGACCCCGGGACCATGACCCAAGCCGAAGGCAGACACTTAATGACTGAGCCACCCAGGCGTCCTCTTTTTATATCTGTTAAATATTTATTGAAACCTTACCATGTCCTAATCATAGCTCTAGATACCAGGTAGGGTTGAAAATAAGGTAGGCGTGGCTCCTTCCTCTTTTTCTTTTTTCATTTTTTTTTCATCATGATACATGTGCTCTTTAACCCCCACCCACCACCCCTCTGGTAACCATAAGTTCATTCCTCTTGCTTTTTTCTTTTTGGTAAGTCTGGCTAAGTGTTGATCAATTTTGTTAATTCTTACAAAGAACCAGCTCCTAGTTTTGTTGATCTACTGTTTTTTTTAATTTCTATATCATTTATTTCTGCTCTAATCTTTATGATTTCCCTTCTACTGGCTTTAGGCTTTATTTGCTGTTTTTTTCCCAGCAACTTTAGGTATAAGGTTAGGTGGTGTATTTGAGACTTTTTTTGCTTCTTAAGGTAGGCCTGTGTTGTTATATTAGAACATCTTTGCCACACTCCAAAAGTTTGGACTGTTGTGTTTTCATTTTAATTGGCTTCCATGTCTTCCTTCCTTCCTTTTTTTTTTTTTTTTTTTTTAAGAAAGAGAGAGAGAGAGAAGGGGAGACAGCACAAGCAGGGCAGGGAGGGGCAGAAGGAGAGAGAAAAGGAGAGGCAGACTCCCCACTGCGCAGGGAGCCCAACTCGGGGCTTGATCCCAAGACCCTAAGATCATGACCTGAGCTAAAGGCAAATGCTTAACCGACTGAGCCCCCCCAGACACCCCATTTCCATGTATTTCTTTAATCTCCTGGTTGACCCATTCCTTCTTCAGTAGGATGCTCTTTACCCTCCGTGTATTTATGCTCTTTCCAAATTTCCTCTTGTGCTTGACTTCAAGTCATAGCATTGTGGTCAGAAAATATGCATGGTATGGTCTCAATCTCTCTGTACTGGTTGAGGCCTGATCTGTGACCCAGGATGTGATCTGTTCTGGAGAAAGTTCCACGTGCACTAGAGAAGAATGTGTATTCCTTTATGTTTGTTACTGATTTATATAATTGGCTGCTCCCATGCTGGGGGCATCAGTATTTACAGTCGTCAGATCGGATAGACCCCTTTATTCTGATACTGTGTCCTTCCTGATCTCTTACTACCGTCTTTGGTTTAAAATACAGTTTGTCGAGGGGTGCTGGGGGGCTCAGTGGGTTAAGCAACTACCTTCAGCTGAGGTCATGATCCTGGAGTCCTGGGATCGAGCCCCGCATCGGGCTCCCTGCTCAGTGGGAAGTCTGCTTCTCCCTCTGCCCCTCCGCCTTCTCATGCTCTCTCTCTCCTCTCCTTCTCTCTCTTTCAAATATAAATAAAATCTTTTTAAAGAAAACTAGATTGCCTGATACAAGTATTCCTACTCTAGCCTTCTTTTGGTGTCCACGAGCACGACGAATGGTTCTCTACCCCCGCACTTTCAGTCTGGAGGTGACGAGTCTAAAACGAGTCTCTTGTGAGCAGCATATCGATGGGTCTTGTTTTGTTTTGTTTTTCCCTATCCATTCTGATTTCCTGTCTTTCAGCTGGAACACTTAGTCCATTTATGAGTAATTATTGATATGAATTTAATGCCACTGAATTACCCAGAAAGTCTCTGTTCCTGTAGATCATCTCTGTTCCTTTCTAGTCTTTTGAAAGTCTCTTTCTGCTCCAAGGGTCCCGGGTAATATTTCTTGCAGGGCTGGTTGGATGCTCACAAACTCCTTTAATATGTACTTGTCTGGAAAGCTCTTTGTCTCTCCTTCTATTCTGAATGACAGCCTGCAGCCAGTGTTTTTCTGGTAATTTCTGTGCTTCTTTCAAGTCCAGCTTATGAGTGTTGCTCTAAATTCTCGTTCAGATATAGTGTTTATGTCTGTTTTCAGCAAGACCCCGGCTGTGAATTCTTCCTGACCTTTCTTTGTGGGAGACGTCCTCTGTCTTGTCATTGTGCCTAGACTTCTGTCTTCTGCATGTTAAGAAAGCGTGTCATGTTCTGGCTCCTGAGAGCGATGCTCTGGGAAGAAGGGTCCCACGCTGTCCAGGGCCTCAGGCAGTGGGCCTGGCGTGTGCTGAGTGTGCCCAGCCGTCCTGGGCTGCCCCCCCCAAGGTCAGTCACCTGCCGAGTTCTCCTCTGCTTGCAGTGGGGCGCTCCTTTGAGTAGGAGTGCTTCGTTTAGTTTTGTTTTTAAGATTTTATTTATTTGAGAGAGAATGAGAGAGAGAGAGTACAAGAGGGGGAAGGTCAGAGGGAGACGCGGCAGGACTCAGCCCAGAGACTCCAGGATCAGGACCTGAGCTGAAGGCAGACGCTTCACCCGCGGAGCCGCCCAGGCCTCCCTCAAACCTCCAAATCTTAAAGGACCCGGCAAGGTGGGGACCCGCTCCCCTGCCCTGCAGGACAGACCTGCGGCACCACCCCCTGCACCTCTCTGCCCCAGAAAAGCAGTCCCTCGGCTGCCCAGGTGCCCAGAGTCTATGGTAAAACTCCGTGAAGAGCTGCAAGCCGTCATCTGCCCCCTGCCCGCCACCCCCGCTGGCCCCCTGCTATTCCCTGGCTGCTCGGTGGTACCCAGTGGTCCTGGGTCCTCGGAGAGGCAGCACAGCCCCTTCCAAGAGCACCCCAGGAGGCCGAGCCATCTCTCCCAGCGCCGCCCAGGGCGTCCCCACGCTGCATCCCCTGCTCACTCCCAGGAGCTCTGCTGCCCACTGGCTTGCTGCCAGCGAGTGGCGTGAGTGGCACGGACTTCTAAAACCTCGGAATCTGAGCTCCTCGGTTTGCAAATGACTTGCCCTAGTGGGTTCCTCTCGATTCCCCCAGTCAGTGGTTCTGGGGGAGGGTTTTCCTTGCAGGGGCCCTTCTTGCTGCTCTCTCCCCCCCACGGCCCCTTTCTCCCTGTCTGCTCTCCACAAAAAGGGCCCCTCTGCAGCCCCGGGGCTTTTCTGTTCCCCAGTTCACGACTCTGGATCTTGCACCTGCCACAGCCCCACAGTGTCTCCCTTCAGTTGGGCCGATCGCTCCCCCGACCCTCAGATGGATTTCCTAGCTGCTCGCGGGATTTGCTGTTGGTCTGGCTGTGTCCGAGAAGGCAAGCCCAGGGTCCCTCTGCTGTCCACCTTCTTTACTCTCTTGGTCTCCTCAGTGGGTTCCCTATAGTTAAGAGTCTGTTTCTCAGTTTGTCTCTCTCTTCTTTCCTCTCTATTTTGTTTCTGAAATTTCACATATGAGTGAAACCATAACTGACTGACTTAACTTCACTTAGGATTGTGCTCTCTAGCCAACCCATGTTGCAGCAAGTGGCAAGATGACATTCTTTCCTATGACTGAGTAATTTTCCATTGTGTATATATACCACCTCTTCTTTTTCCTTTAAAGACTTCTTTATTTATTTATTTTTAAGATTTTATTTATTTATTTGACAGAGCGAGATCACAAGCCCGCAGAGCAGCAGGCAGCGAGATAGAGGGAAGAGGCTCCCCGTCGAGTAGGGAGCCTGATGCGGGGCTCGATCCCAGGACCCCGAGATCATGACCTGAGCTGAAGGCAGAGGCTTTAACCCACTGAGCCACCCAGGCGCCCCAGATTTATTTATTTTTAGAGGAGAGCATGTGCGAGCGGGGGAAGGGCAGAGAGAGAAATTAGGATCTTGAGCAGACCCCTGCTGTGCTCGGAGCCTGACGTGGGGCTCGATCCCAGCACCCTGTGATCATGACCTGAGCTGAAAACAAGAGTCGGATGCTGAACCGATCAAACTACCCAGGCGGCCCTGGACCACCTCTTCTTTATCCCTCCATCTGTCGATGGGCACGTGGGCCGCTTCAATTTCAGCTTCAGCAATTGTTTTTAACTTTCTGAGGACCCTCCCTGCTGTTTTCCACAGCGGCTGCCCCAGCCTGCGTCCCCCCCACGGTGCACGAGGCTCCCCTTTCCCCGCGTCCTCGCGCACACCTGCTGTTTCCTGTGCTGTTGATTCTCGCCGTGCTGGCGGGTGTGAGGTGGGACCTCGCCGTGGATGTGCGTTTCCCTGGTGCCGGGTGACGTGCAGCGCTTTTTCATGTGTCGTTGGCCATCTGGATGTCTTCTTTGCAGAAATGTCTGCTCATGTCTTCTGCCCATTTTTTAACTGGTCATTTGTGTTTTGGTGTTGCGTTGTATCAGTTCTTTATATATTTTGGATACTAATCCTTTATCGGATATGTCATGTGCAGATGTCCTCTCCCACCCGTAGGCTGCCTGTTGGTTTTGTTGACGGTTTCCTTCGCTGTGCAGAACCTTTTTATTTTGATGAAGTCCCAATAGTTCATTTTTGCTTGTGTCTCCCTTGCCTCTGGAGGCATCTGGAGAGATGTCACTACTGCTGATGTCAGAAGTTACTGCCTGTGGTCTCTTCAAGGATTTGTATGGCTTCAGGTCTCACATTTAGGTCTTTCATCCATTTTGAGTTTATTTTTGTGGATGGTGGAAGAACGTGGTTCAGTGCCATTCTTCTGTGTGGGGCTGTCCTGTTTTCCCCACACCGTGTATTGAAGAGACTTTTTCCCATTGCATATTCTTTCCTCCTTTCTCAAATATTAATTGGCCATATAACTGTGGGTTTATTTCTGGGTTTTCTGGTCTGTTGCATGGATCTAGGTGTCTGTTTGTATGCCAGTGCCGTACTGTTTTAATGGCTACCACCTTGAAACAGAGCCTGAGGTCTGGAATTAGGATAACTCCAGTTTTGTGGTTTTTTTTCAAGATCACTTTGGTTATTTGTGGTCTTCTGAGGTTCCATACAAGTTTTAGGATTGTCCATTCTGGCTCTGTGAATGATGCTGCTGGCATTCCGATGGGGAGTGCATTAACTGTGTAGATTGCTTTGGGCGGGGTGGACAATTTCACAATATTTGTTCTTCCATCCGGGAGCCTGCGCTGTCTTTACATTTCTTTGTGTTGTATTTAGTTTCTTTCATTGGAGTTTTGTGCTTTTCACAGTATAGGTCTTTCATCTCTTCCGTTAAGTTTACTCCTAGAGCAGCACCTGACTGGCACGGTCGATGGAGCGTGTGGGCCTCAGTCTCCAGGTTGTGGGCTCGAGGTGTAGAGATGACTTAAAAAATCTTTTAAAAAATTATCCATGGGGCGCCTGGGTGGCTCAGTTTGTTGAGCAACTGCTTTCAGCTCAGGTCATTATCTCAGGGTCCTGGGATTGAGCCCCTCATCGGGCTCCCTGCTCTGTGGGGAGCCTGCTTTCCCCCACCTCTGCCTGCCTCTGCCAACTTGTGATCTATGTGCATCAAATAAATAAATAAAATCCTAAAAAGAAAGAAAGAAATGCAACAGATTTCTCTACATAGATTTTGTATCCTGTGACTTTACTGAATTTATCAGTTCTGTAGTTTTTTGGTGGAGTCTTTTGCCTTTTCTATATATAATATCTTGTCATCTGCAAATAGTGAGAGTTTTACCTCTTCCTTACCAATTCAGATGCCTGTTGTTTCTTTCTGTTGTCTGATTGCTGAGGCTGGGACTTCCAGTCCTGAGTTGGGTAGAAGCGGTGAGAGTGGACATCCCTGTCTTGTCCCTGACCTTACGGGGAGGCTCTCAGTGTTTCCCTACTGAGTATGGTGTAGCTGCAGGATTTTCATTTATGGTCTTTATTATATTGAGGTGTGTTTCTTCTAGACCTGCTCTGTTGAGGGTTTTTATCATGAGTAGATATTGTATTTTGTCAGATGCTTTTTCTGCATCTGTTGAAATGGTTATATGGTTCTTATCCTTTCTCTTGTTGATGCCATGTATCACACTGATTGTTTTGTGAATATTTAAACCGCCCTAGCAACCCGGGAATAGATCTCACTTGGTTGTGGTGCATGATTTTTAGAATATATTATTGGATTCAGTTTGCTAGGATTTTGTGGAGGACTTTCGCATCCATATGCATGAGAGAGACTGGGCAGCGGTTCTCCTTTTCAGTGGTGTCTTTGCGGCTTTTGGTAAGGGGATAATGCTGGCCTCAGAGGGAATTTGGAGTTCCTCTTCTACTTATTGGAATGGTTTGAGAAGAATACATATGAACTTTTCTTTAAAGGTTTGCCTTCCTGCATCGGGCTCTCTGCCTGCCTCTGTGCCTACTTGTGATCTCTCTGTCAAATAAATAAATAAAATCTTTTAAAAAAATAAATAAATGTTTGCTAGCATTCACCTGTGGAACCATCTGGTCCCAGACTTTCATTTGTTGGGAGTTTTTCTTATTACTGATTCAATTTCATTGCTGCTGATTGGTCTGTTCACATTTTCTATTTCTTCCTGCCTCTGTTTTGGTAGATTATATATTTCTAGGAATTTATCCATTTCTTGTAAGTTGTCCAATTTTTCGGCATGTAATTTTCATGATTCTCTTACACTGTTTATATTTCTGTGGAGTTCGCTATTTCTCCTCTTTCATTAGTCACTTGTTTACTCGAGTCCTCCCGCTCACTCGCTCTCTGTTTTTAATGAGTCTGGCTAGAGGTTTATCAATTTTGTTCATCTTTTCAAAGAACCATGTCCTGGTTGCATCGATCTGTTCTATTGTATTTTAGTTGTACATCACTTATTTCTGCGCTAATCTTTATTGTTGCCTTCCTTCTGCTGGGCTTTGGTTGGTTTTCTTCTTCTTTTTCTAGTTCCTTTACATGTAAGGTGAGGGTAGGATTTTTCTTGCTTCTTGAGGTAGGCCTATGATGCTATAAACTTCCCTCTTAGAACCTGGCATCCCAAAGGTTTTAGACTACTGTGTTTTCATAATCATCTGTCCCCATGTACTTTGATTCTTGGTTGACCCACTCTTTGTTGAGTAGGTGCGTGTGTGTTAATTTCATGTCTCTGTGCTCTTTCCAGCACATTTCAGAAAAGGTGCATGGTATGACTTCAGCTTTTTTTTTTAAATTTACTGAGGCTTGTTTCGTGGCCCAATGGGTGATCTATTCTGGAGACGAGTCCCGGTGCGCTTGAAAAGAATCTGTGTTCTGCTTTGGGGTGACATGCTCTGAATGTTAAGTCCTTGTGGTCCACTGTGTCATTCAAAGCTCCTGTTTCCTTGGTGGTTTTCTGTCTGGGTGATCTGTCCGTTGCTGGAAGAAGGTGTTAATATCCCCTACTATTATCATATTTTCCTATTGATTATTTCTTTTATGTTTGTTATTGTTTTATGTATTTGGGTGCTTCCATGTTGGGTTCACAAACATTTACAATGGCTAAATCTTCGTACTGAACCCACCAAGAAGATACAACCTTTATTATTATATATTGCCCTTCTTTGTCTCTGTTACAGTCTTTGATTTTTTTTTTAAAGATTTTATTTATTTATTTGTCAGAGAGAGAGAGAGAGTGAGCACAGGCAGACAGAGTGGCAGGCAGAGGCAGAGGGAGAAGCAGGCTCCCTGCCGAGCAAGGAGCCCGACGTGGGACTTGATCCCAGGATGCTGGGATCATGACCTGAGCCGAAGGCAGCCCCTTAACCAACTGAGCCACCCAGGGGTCCCCTACAGTCTTTGTTTTAAAATTGATTTTGTATACTTAAGTATTGCTACCCTGGCTTTCTTCTCGCATCCATTTACACAATAAATGTTTCCCCAAGTTTAACTTCTCAATGAAGTCTTCCTGACTGATTTTTCTTGTTTATTTGGTACATCAAATCACATGGGGAGCATTGTCGAATAAGTGACGATAAACCTTCTTAGTGGTCATAAACTTTATTATATGGTGGGATACTATGACTGTTCTAGAAATCATATAACATTTCTAAGGTTTTTACATATCCTGCCATAACGTCATCTCTTGTAATACTACTATTAAGATGTTGTTTGTCACTGAATTTCCTCATCGACTGCTTTGTAATGACAAGTACATGTCCTGCTACTGTCAAGATCATAAACATAAAAGTAAGAATTTTTGGAAGTAATGGGAAAAGTGTGTCCTGCACTCTTGTTTGAAACACTGCTCATTCTCTAATGTTTGCTATCCCAGACTTAAAGCTACCTATGACTTACAGAAATTTGGTAAAAGATGCCTTTGTAAACAAATATGAAACCTTTGTCTTTTTCTCCCCACATGATCTTTTCAGAATTCAGAAACACTCAGTATTTTCATATTTTCATGGCCATGTATTTACTTGCATAAGTTCAATCAGAACCTGTTCTTGCAACAGGACACCTTTGGAAACATTAGTCATATTACCAAGACTTTGACTAGAATGTCATTTTGGAGAGAGACATGCAGAGACCCAAATATGACTAGACAGCTTTAAGGAATTAAGGTTGACTTTATGGAGCCAACAGAGTCCCTTGGAAGAACTAGCCTGGTACCTTCTTTACAGGGTTCCCAGCAGCCTGACCGAGTGAGTCTGCTTCTCCCTCTCCCCCTGCTTGTATTCCCTCGCTTGCTGTCTCTCTCTGTCAGGTAAATAAAATCTTTAAAAAAAATAAGTAAAACCTTTTACGAAGATGGCACCAAAAGCTAAGAAGGAAGCCCCTGCCCTTCCCAAAGCCAAAGCCAGAGCAAAGGCTTCGAAGGCCAAGAAAGCAGTGCTGAAAGGCGTCCACAGTCACAAAACAAAGATCAGCAGGTCACCTGCATTCCGATGACCCAAGACTCTGTCTCTGAAGGCAGCCCGAATACCCTGGAAAGAGCGGCCCCAGGAGAAACAAGCTTGATCGCTGTGCCATCCTCGAGTTCCCCTGACTACCGGGTCAGCCATGAAGAAAACAGGAGACAACAACACGCTTGTGTTCATTGTGGATGTCGAGGCCAACAAGCACCAGATCAAACAGGCCGTGTAGAAGCTCTGTGACATTGTCATGGCCAAGGTCAACACCTTGATCAGGCCTGGTGGAGAGAAGGCATGTGTTTGACGGGCCCCTGACTGTGATGTTTTGGATGCTGCCGACAAACTGGGAGGGTCCGAACTAAGCCCAGCTGGCTAAAGCTAACTATGATTTTCTCATCATAAAAATAAATAAATAAATTCCAGATGGATAAAGGAGGGTTTTTTTAAAAAATATAAAGATAGGAGAATATTTCATAATCTTGGGGTGGAAAAGACTTTCTTAATCAAAATATAATATAATATAAACTCCTATAAGGAAAACAAAGTTCAGAGATACCAAGCTCAAAATTTAAAGCTTCTTTATGACAGAAGATGCTATGAACAAGTATCACAACAGACTGGAGAAAATATTTGCACATAACAAAGCAATAAGAAAATCGGTAATTTTAGAATAGATACAAATGGCCAGCAGACACTGAAGAGTTACAGAAAAATCACTACAAACAAGGAAAGTGCAAATTCCATTTAAATACATTTATTTACATATAAAATATGATATGTATCTATTATATAATATATATGAAATATGTAACATTTAAGTGGTTAATATATAATACATATAATTATAACATAATGTGTCACATATATCTTTTTCTCAAGATAGGAAAAACATTTATTTTGTTAATATCCAGTGATGATAAAGACAGGGGGAAGTAAGCATTCTCTTCTACCGCCGGTGGCAGTAAGAAGGACATAGCTTTTCGGGCAGCTTGGCATAAAGATAAAAATGTGAGAGGGACGCCTGGGTAGCTCAGTTGGTTAAGCCTCTGCCTTCAGCTCAGGTCATGATCCCAGCGTCCTGGGATCGAGTCCCACATCGGGCTCCTTGCTCGGCAGGGAGCCTGCTTCTCCCTCTGCCTCTGCCTGCCACTCTGTCTGCCTGTGCTTGCTCTCTCTCTCTCTCTTTCTGACAAATTAAAAAAAAGAAAAAAAATTTATAAAAAAAAAGTGAGGATTTTCTATGACAATTTCATCTCTGTGTATCATAGAGAAATATACATGTGCATGATTAGATATTTATCTTAGAAAGGCTTGCAATAAGGAGAAAGCTGAAGCAATCTAAACGTTGATCAACAGAGGAGTGTTTAAATAAATGAGGATGGAATTATTTTCAGTAGTTAATTATAGGTTGATTAATCTCTATGTATTGACATGGAAAGATCTCCAGGGCAAAGCATTACAAAGGGAAAAAACGAGCTAGCGTGAGATCAGCACATCGGGTACGACGCCATTTATGTCCAAAGCAAGGCACACCATATGCTTGCACGGGTTACCTGTGGCTACGTAACAACCGCCCCCCAACTGATTTGCTCAGGCACCCGCAGTTTGGGAGAGGTCTGGGGTGTGCTCCGCTCGTCTCTGTGCACTCGGCATCACCCGGACTTGGAACCAGCTGCTGACTCCCTCGTGGGTCTGGTGGCCGCGTCCCGAGCGTGGCTGCATCCAGCAGCCCTGGCTGCGCAGGGGACTCAGCTGAGGTTGCGGAAGGAACACTCGCGTGGCCTTTGGGGCAGGCCATGTCCCAAGGGTGAGCCTCCACGGACAGGGTCCGGCCAGAGGCTGTGTGGCCTTGTCCATGGTCAGCTGCGAAGTCTCATGCCCCGGCCGTGGTACCCGCCCCCCGAGCCCAGGCTGGGCCGGGGATCCCTCCAGAGGCCAGGGGAGGGCAACTAGGCCCCGCCTTTGGTGGGAGGGAGAGATGTGTGGCTGCGAAACCACCGCGGAGGCGTGTGTGACATCCTCGACAGGCATCTGTAAGGACAGACAGGGCTGTGGTGGCGGGGGGCAGCGGGGCGGGGCAGCGGGGCTGGTTAGTGCACAGACCCAACCTGAAGGGGCTTAAGAACAAAAGGGTTTCTTGACTCCCATCTCGGCCACCTCAGGGTTCGAACGATGCATCAAGGATCATGTTTACCTCCATCGTCCGGGACTTTCTCCACCCGGTGCCCAAGGCCACCCCCAGAGCCCCAGATCCAGATCTCACGCCTTGAAGTTCCAGCGGAAGGGAAAAGTCACTGTGCCGGAGCTGCACAGAAGGGTTCCGGGGAAGATCCATCTTGATGGGCCTGGGGGGCCACCGGTGCCCACGCCCCACAGGGCCAGCAATGGGCACCGTGAGCGTGAGCGGCTGGCCCGGTGGTCTGCGCGCCCCCGCAGCAGCTCCTCACGATCCCGGCTCTGAGTTGCTTTGCTTGGGGGACTCTCCTTTCTTGTGTTTGCTCTTAGGTGCAGATTTAAAACTTTTCCCCTCCCTCATACGAAATATATCCAGCTTTTTGAGTGTTTGAGGCTTGGTCCAGCATCTCGATCAGAAGTCCCTCGTGGCTTCTCCAGACGGCGCGTACCAGCTCTCAACATCATGCTTGATTTTACTGTCATCTTCTGGGGTTGACCTTTTGCTTTTCCTGCACTTAAGGAACATTGGCCTGGTGCCCTCAGCGGTGGAGCGGAGCGCACTGCTTTTGGTGATGGGACAGCCTTGCACCCGTGCACGCCCCAGATATGTCATTCGTCAGCTTCCTCCCTATATTAATAATTAATATTTAAAAATTAATTTAATTAATTTAATTTAACACTTAAAAATACCAATAAAATTGTTCTAAGACTCATACTGCAGAGTAGCTTTCTAGGAGTCGAGGAAGAAATAAAATGGGCAAATCTGGCCACGTATGTCACTTCCCCAAGACATTAGTCATTGCCCCAGTGACCTTGCCACTCTGAGTTTTCGCCCGTTGGTCCAACTGGCTCTTCCGTGGTCTGTTCAGTGTTTGTATCTTTCAGAAAGTGGCTGCACTGCAGACTCGGTGGCAAGACCTGCATCTCTGTCTGAGATCTGTGCCACACCGGTGTGTCCCGTCAGAGGTTACTAAGTGACAATAACATCCTTGACACTAACGTTCAGACGACTTGCCAATCTATAGGGACCAGAATAAACCCCACAAACAGTTTCAGGAGTGTCCTCGCACATTCTGTTCTCATCCTTCCTTTCTGCAGCCGGTGCTGTTCGCTTCTGTTCATGCTCTTGAGTCCGGAAATAAGGTTCCAAGTTTGCAGAGTGAGACGTTCATTGGCCTTTGACGCTGCGTGACGAGCTGTGAGACGCGCCCGGCAAGCCCAGCCTCGCGCATGACCGCCTGCAGCCACCTGAGACTTCGCGGTCCATCTTTGTGCCTGAGAATATTTCACCGTGATTCAAGTTTTAATCATGTTTAGGGAGCAGATGAATGATGCAAAGAGTCAAAAAATATTTTGAAAACCATGCATATTGACCGTGGAGTAGTTAAAATCCGCACCGCCACCTAATTTTTACTTACCTCGAAATATACAAGTTAATTTCCATTCCCTGAGCACATCCCGACGAATGCGGAAAGAATAAAGCCAGATCTGGTCTGGTTGCCATGGCGGCGGTGTCACTGCCTGCTCGAAACATGGCATCTACAGGGCAAGAAGGATTTTAAAAATGGAAAAGTTTACTCCCAACACAGTAGCTGACCATCTGAGCCAGACCCACTGTGGCACACCGTCTGCCCTCGGCCATCTCGGCGGCCGAGTTCGTCTGTGTCCAGCTGGGCAGGGCCGTTCCTGGGTCACCTCTGTGCTCCCTGCGGCTTGGCTTCCTGCTGGCTATGGCCTTCCATTCCCATCTTTGCCTCAGGCACAGTCTGTCAGTGACCGGGACTTGCAGCCCGGAGACGCTTAAAGGCAATGATGGAGAAAACAGATTCTTAGCAAGCAACTTCTCACACGGTAGAAACAAATCTGGGAGACAGCAAAGCATTTTAAGCACCTTTGTACCTGGCAGATTGTTAATAAGCCCAGGGAGCGGTTATTTACATGTATCTTTACAAAATTCTATAGTAGAAAATATCGAGTGCATGGGGTGATCAAAATCTAACCAAATTCAATTTCTCAAATAGTAATCATTTAGAAATATGGCATTTCTAATGGCTTATACGTCTATCGTAAAAATACTCCCTTCCCATAAACAAATTTGAAATTCTTAGGTGTGATCCTAGGACATTTAGAAGTTAGAAAAGAAAATGTCTTTTCTCTGTCAGCTCACGGACTGACTGTCTCCCGAACACGTCTGCTTCCCACGGAGAGCAGCTCTGCCAAGCGCTCACAGAAGGGAGCCCAGGCCCCGGGACGACAGCAGAGCCCGACAGCCCAGACGACCCGGATCCGGCCCGGGAGCCCCACCACGGACCTGCTGAGTGACGGCCCCGTTCTGGGCTCTGACTTCCTCACCTCCACACGGAAGGGCCTGAGCTAATTTTCTGCCGGCTTGAATTCAGCCAAGAGGTGAGTCAACAAGAAATGCAGTCGGCTTTGACGGCCGCCGCAGACGTGACTGTACTTCTGCGCTTCTGTGTTCTAGAAACAGAGTCATTTATAGAAACGCAGCTGCAGACCCACGCCGCCCACGGGACGGAAGGCGGAGCGGCCACTTTGATTTCTGGCCGGACTGGGCCGTTTCCCCCGGCCGTAAGGGTTCTCACTCCCGTTCTGCAGGACACAGCAGCTAGAACCTTCCACGGTGGGCCACGGTGAAATCTGTGGTCCTCGCGTTTGTGCGGTACTTGCACACGTGGGCCGGGCCGACCCTCCTAACCGTGGCCTCACTTTGCCGGCGAGGACCCCGGGCGAGAGAGGTGACGTCCCCAGCGCTGGACTGGACCCGGCGGGTCCCGATTCAGACCTGAGACGTCACAGCTCGTGCGGCTTCTGGGACGCGGATGCTCCGCGCCTGATACATGGTTGAAGTCGCAGCGGTTAGAGGCCATCCTGAAACCTGCTGCCAGGCGCCACGAGGAGCCGCGAGGCCGCACTGGTCTGCCCGGAGGGGGACCGAGCTGTGCTCCGCGCGTGGGCCCTGGGGTCCGGGGACAGGCCCCGCCGTGAAGGCCCCAGGCGGAGCGCCCTGGGCTCCCAGCCCCGCTCCACCCCCGATCCGGTGAGGCTCGGAGTCAGGGATCCAGGCTGACTCCCTACCACACAGGGCAGTGAGGACGGAGGAGACGGTGTAGACACCTCCCTCACTCCCGGCGCCAGCTCAAGGGGGCGACAGCGCTGTGTCCTGACGCCAAGCGCATCTGCGGGGCCGGCCTGGGGCTGCGAGGAGACGGGTCTCCGCCAAGTGTGGGACGGTGGCCTCGTGTGACTCAGGGCCAAGCACGGCCCCGGGCGGCAGCTCGCTCCGACCGCCGGAGAGTTTTACTTAGAGGTGGCTGGAACCCAAGCATTTTCTTGCGTAACGGGAGAACTCGGGTCCGTGAAAGCCGGATGGCGGCGTCGACTCAACCGGCTCCTGCGCGCAGGGGCTTCTTGGTAAGCCGAGCGAGCGGCAGCATTTGCGAACAAAACGGGGACCGCAAAGGACCGGAGGCCCGAGAAGCGGCCTGATGCTTTCCGTCTTCCTGGCTACACCTGCGCTTTTGTTGTCCCCCTTCGGGGAGGAGGGGACACCGCACTCTGGTCGGTGAGGAAAACCACCGAATAGATCTGCTGAAACACGTTCCCCGCGAAGACCTGAAGAGGGTGCCTGGCTCATGACAGGCCTCCCTCCTGCCGTCACCTTCCTCAGCCTCCGCACCCCTGGGGAGGGAGGCCGCGGAGCCCTTTGCCCCGCTCAGCCAACCCAGAAGTCTGCCTGCCGGGCTGCTCGACACCGGGGCCCCGGGAGCAAAGCAGGCTGGGCCGGAAGCCGAAACAGCGCGGGAGAGCTTGTCCTGCGCCCGGATCCCCGAGAGTCACACGTTTCTTTAGACGGAACAAAGGCGGAGGCTGATCTGCAGAAGCTCATTATGTCTTTAAACATGCCTGTCCCCACCCCCCCAGGTGCCTGGGGGGCTCAGTGGGTTGGGCCTCTGCCTTCGGCTCAGGTCATGATCTCAGGGTCCTGGGATCGAGCCCCACATCAGGCTCTCTGCTCAGCGGGGAGCCTGCTCTCCCCCGCCCCCGCCTCCCCCCTGCCACCTGCCTCTCTGCCTGCTTGTGACCTCTGTCAAATAAATAAAATCTTAAAAAAAAAAACAACCTGCCCCCAAAGTTAGTAACTCCGCCTCATGGAAAGGTTTACTACCTGAGTACATGTTTCCTGGAACACTGTATGAACATGAGATACAGGACATCCCAAGGACATCGCTGTGCTTTGTAAAATGAGCAGGTGGCAGTGAGACGGCTTTGATATCGGCGAAGGCTTCCTCACGTCGGCACTTGCCCCCTGCGATAGTCTCGGGCACCAAGAGGACCACACTGCCGAGTCCGCGTCACTGGAGGGCACATCTGCGGGGGTGGCCGCGGGGTCCTGCCGGGGACGGGAGGACAGCACCGTCTGCCCGGGAACGCCATGCCAGGGCCGTGCACTGGTTCCCCGAAGGAGCCGCGTTTCCAGGTCCAGGTCAAAATTCATTCCATGGAAACGCTCTAGACTGTTCCTCTGAGCTGTCATAACTCGGGGATTCGGTACAAAGAGCCGACGGTTGCCAGCGCAGGGACTGGGACCGGGTGGGGGGGGGAAGGCCACAGACCTCCCGCTGGCAAGTCAGGTGGGGAGGTGACCTGCGGCAGGTGGCGCCGCGCGGCAGATCTGAAAGCGGCTGGGAGAGTAAATCGTCCCAGTCCTGAGGGCACCAGACCGCAACAGACAGTTCCTGTAACCACGGCGACAGGTGTTAGCCAGCCCTCCTGCGAGCATCCCACCGTGCGCACAAACTCCCAGTCATTACGTTGCACGTCTGAAACTGAAACCTTCCATGTCAATCATACCGCGATCAAAAATTCTTTCATAAACAAATACGGAGAAGCAGCGGTTCCACAAGGCAGGCCTGGCGCCGTCTGTGCCCACACTCGGGTCCCTCGCGCTGCCCCCCGGGCCCCTGCCTCCTCCTCCTCCTCAGCCAGTCGCCATCTCGAGCCTGAATCCTGACGTCCCGAGTACTCACGTGTGATTTTACTCTTCACCGGAAATACTAAAAGTGATTTAAAGACCGCCATATCCAACAAAATCCGCCTCTATGATGTTGCACGTGTTTAGAACAAAGAACGCTTCGCCATTTGCCCTTACTGGAAACTTCCTCAACGGTGGGGGAAAGTATCCAGAAAGTATTTGAGTAACTGCGTGCCAGGCTTCTATTCACTTACCCTGATTTCTCTCTCGGAAGCACCGTTTATAAAACCGACTATTTTAAAAGTGAACCGCAGATCAACAAGAGTTAAGCTATTTCTTCAAGGGCAAGCCCCTAAGGGACAAAGATGGGTTCAACCCCAGCCAAGACTAGCCTCTGTGCCTGCCTCTCACCCTTACAGACACCAGACCTGTTAAATATGAAATCCGTATCAGCAGCTGTGTTCTAGTCAGTCTTCATCCCGTAACTTAATTCTCATTATTAGCTCTACTTAAAACAGAAGCAGAAACTAGCATGTGGAATTTTATATAAGCAAAGATTCTTTTACATCACTTTTATTGCTTTGGACTGTCATCAAGTATTCTAGTACCTATTTTCTTTTTTTTAAAGATTTTATTTATTTATTTGACAGACAGAGATCACAAGTAGGCAGAGAAGCAGGCAGAGAGAGAGGAGGAAGCAGGCTCCCCAACAAGCAGAGCCCAATGCGGGGCTCGATCCCAAGACCCTGAGATCATGACCTGAGCTGAAGGCAGAGGCTTTAACCCACCGAGCCACCCAGGCGCCCCTCTAGTACCTATCTGCAGAGAGAAAACCTTTTATTATTTGTCTAGGTAAATCTTAAATTTTAACCTTCAAGAGGATTCTTTTTAAGATTTTATTTATTTGGGGCGCCTGGGTGGCTCAGTGGGTTAATGCCTCTGCCTTTGGCTCAGGTCATGATCTCAGGGTCCTGGGATCGGGGCCCCGCATTGGGCTCTCTGCTCAGCAGGGAGCCTGCTTCCTCCTCTCTCTCTCTCTCTCTGCCTGCCTCTCTGCCTACTTGTGATCTCTGTCAAATAAATAAATTTTTAAAAAATCTTAAAAAAAAAAAAGATTTTATTTATTTGACAGAGAGAAGAAAGAAACACAGCGAGAGAGGGAACACACCGGAGGGAGTGGGAGAGGGAGAAGCAGGCTCCCTGCGGAGCTCGACCCCAAGACTCTGGGATCATGACCTGAGCCAAAAGCAGACAATTAACCCACTGAGCCACCCAGGCGCCCCACCTTCAAAAAGATTCTTAAATGTTTTTGAAGTTTTGCTGGAAAGTAAATGCCCTTCATAGGTACCAATACCCAAAAAGTTCACAGTTTAATGTATCCGCAACTACAATTTGCATTTCTCTACCAAGGGGTCTCCATAATGGAAATTCACTGTAAAACACTGAGGGATTTCTGTCCAGCACAAATAAAGTTCTCAATGTTTGTCCAATAAACAATCCGAAACCAACACAGTGTCTCATGGGAAACCAGGCCGCAGGGGCTTCAGATGCCAGTGACCCCAGCGCTTCCTCCTGGCGGCCTCCCGGGCGACGACACAACAGACAGTGGAGGAAACAGATTCTCTCCACTGCGTATTGCTTCGAAACGGGAACCAGACTATTGCTTAGAAAGGAAGTTAGTCTCCACCAGAGGTCAGCAAGCCTCTGTGAGCGGGGCCGGAAAGCAAGGGATTCCTGCTCCGGCGGGGTCTGATCTCCGATGCAAAGGACTGAGCTTGAGCGAGTGAACACGGGGGCTGCGTGCCGGTGACACCTGATCAACGGACACTAAAATCTGCATGTCATTACAACGTTCGTGTGTTATTTAGCAGGATTCTTCTTTTGATTTTTTTTTTAAAGCATTTAACGGGGCACCTGGGTGGCTCAGTTGGTTCAGCATCCAATTCTGGATTTCGGCTCAGGTCATGACCTCTGGGTCGTGGGATCCAGCCCGGGTGGGGCTCCAGGCTGGATGTGAAGTCCGCTTAAGATTCTCTCTCCCCAGGGACGCCTGGATGGCTCAGTGGGTTAAGCCACTGCCTTTGGCTCAGGTCATGATTCCAGGGTCCCAGGGTCGAGGCCCACGTTAGGCTCCTTGCTCGGCAGGGGGCCTGCTTCTCTCTCCGCCCCTGCCTGCTTGTGCGCTGGTGTGTGCGCATATTCTGACAAATAAATAAAATCTTCAAAAAAAAAAAATTCTCTCTCCCCCTCTCCCTCTGCCCCTCCTCTCCCCTGTTCACACTCACACTCAAAGAAAGAAAGAAAGAAAAATAAAGACTTAACAATGTAAAGCACATTCTATTCCATTACTAAGAACAATAAAAAGAAATATGCTTTAAGGCACTGTTTAAACTGCTGGTATACAGGTTTTTAAAACAAAAATTTAAAAATTACTTGCACCCCAATTAAATCTACTGCAAGAGGAGCAAAGAGGCCATACCTCACTTTTTTCGGGACCTCACACCTGCACAGCTCTCGTGCACACGGTCGAAAGCACACCTCGGTTCTACAGAGGTTTCTGGCTACAAAGCAGCAAGTGTAAGTTCACGTGGAAGGTACATTTACACGCCTCCAGTGAATGAAACATGGAGCCACATGGAGATGTGTGATAGCACAAAGGCGGCTCTGAAGTTCCACGACTAGCCCGCCTCCGTGCAGTTTAATAAAAACTGTCCCCAGTCATTTAAAACGGGCCATTTGTGGAACAGGCCAGTAACAGAAAATGTTTGTCACGTAAAACTTTCGCACTCACCTGTCTAACAAGATAACCTGCGAACTTCAAACCTTCACGTGGGACCGCTACATGGCTATTTGTGGTCATTGCAAGAAACACACGTGCTATGGGCGATGACCTTGGCAAGCTGGCTAATATTTAAAGACGTGCTCATGAAGCAATACCATTGTTTTTATTACAACAATGCTAACGATGCTAAATGAAACCTTTTTCTGCAGGAAACGAGTCAGGTTGCTTCCAAGTCACCCCCCGCCCAGCAGAACAAAAACAAAACAAAACAGATCAGTCGGAGACTCACTTGAGCGTTTAATTCAAACGTATGTTTGTAGTTTCTAAAATGCTGACCCACAGACCACTTTCTCGTTACACGTGTGCGCCAACGACAACAAAAGGCAGAGAATCACCGCCATCCCTGCAAAAGGAATGGCTCCTTTTCTAACATTCTTGAAAAATATACAATGTACGGTCCTTGCACCTCAGCACAGGTGGCGACGGAATAAATACACTGGCCGGCCCGCTGTCCTCACCGCTGCGCGGGCTCCGCCTACTACCTGCTATACGCCCGCTCCTTTTTGGATTTCTCCAGGGCCTTGTCCATGGTCTTCTCGTTCTCCCCTCGACACTTGGGACAGTACCACTTGCCCTTGGGTTTGTGATTCAGCCCCACGCAGGAGAAATGGAACCATTCGATGGGGCACTCGTCATTGTCACAGCCGATCATCTCTCCATAGGAGACCTGATTGCACAGACAGTACGTCGGCTCGTTCGGGTCAATGGGAAGGTCCGCAGGGGACGCTTCCCGCTCGGCTTTGGCCTTGGAGCGTTTCTTCTTCTTGGAGGCTTTTGCTTTCTTCTCCTTAGGCGTTCCGGAGGTGATGTCATCGTGGTCGTGATTATTGGCAGCATTCTCCCGGTTCTCGTTGTTGCGTTGTCGCCGAGACCGCTTATTATTGGTCTTCTCCGCCTGCGTGATTGTCTCGCTCTTGGACTTATCCTGGCCGGCTTTGCCGCCGTGGCCAGTGGTGTCACTGACCTCCTGATGGGCCTCAAAGAGCTCCACGTGACTGTCCACCTGCCTGGTCCGGTTCTCCACCAGCTCCACCATCTGACTCACGATCTGGATCTTCTCGTCGCCCAGCTCCTGGCTCCGAATCAGGGCTCTCTGAATACAATGCAACACTCTCCTTTTCTGGACGCCGTCTGTCTCGCGTTTGAATTTCTCGTAATACTCATCCAGTTCCTTCAGAATTTCTGCAAAGGAAAAATAAGCATTATGTCCAATCTATAAACACTACAGAGCCTTTTATTTAAATTCTCTAGTCTAAAAAAGTAATTGCGAAGGACAGAAATCATCAATGCGAGATTTCCTAGTATGAAGATCCTATATCCTACAGGCCTTTCAAGCGACTTTTTTGCCCCCATTGGAAAAAATCCCTGGAACTAAACACAAATACCAACACAGTTCCCATTTGGCAAAGTGCCCCTCAGAGCCCCCAAGGGATTCCGTGCACTCAGAAGCACGGGTAACATTACTGTTGGGATCAGCAACTAAGGGGAGAAGTTTAAGTTAGGTGAGGTGCTGCTACCCAAACTTTCACTTTCTATAAAACTAAGTGGTTCATGTCCTATATTTCCAGTTTTTACTCAAATACTCTTCTAACTTAAAGACATTTATTCCCTTTATTTTTTTTTAAAGATTTTATTTATTTATTTGACAGAGGGAGATCACAAGCAGGCAGAGAGGCAGGCCGAGAGCGGGGGGAAGCAGGCTCCCCGAGGAGCAGAGAGCCCGATGCGGGGCTCAATCCCAGGACCCTGGGATCATGACCTGAGCCGAAGGCAGAGGCTTTAACCCACTGAGCCACTCAGGCGCCCCTATTCCCTTTATTTTAATGCACCAATGTCTAGAATACCGTATGAAATCAGAGAATGTGTGTAAATACTACATAGTGACCCAGGGCCTCGGTTTGCCAGTCACGTCACTGTCGTCTGACCTTGTTATACCTCTGTATTACTAAAAACAAAACTGGTTTGTCACAACTTAAGTCAGACAAGCTAGCGTTGCCTTAAAAAAAGGGGTCAGGGGGCGCCTGGGTGGCTCAGTGGGTTAAAGCCTCTGCCTTCGGCTCAGGTCATGATCCCAGGGTCCTGGGATCGAGCCCCACGTCGGGCTCTCTGCTCAGCGGGGAGCCTGCTTCTCCCTCTCTCTCTGTCTACTTGTGATCTCTGTCTGTCAAATAAATAAATAAAATCTTTAAAAATTAAAAAAAAAATTTTTTTTAAAAAAGGGGGTCAGATTTTGCTTTTGCATTTACTGCTTAGGACAATACACATTCACATCTGTAAAAATCAATAGATTTGGGGCGGTAGAGCACGTAACTCCTGATCTTGGGTTTTGAGTTCAAGCCCCACACTGGATGCAGAGATTACTTAAAAATAAAATCTTAAAACAAAAAAGTGTGTATGATTTTAAAATGTAATTTGGAAAGTGTAATTAGGGGGCACGTGGGTGGCTCAGGTCATGATCTCAGGGTCCTGGGATTGAGCCCTGGGTAGGGCTCTCTGCTCGGCAGGGAGCCTGCTTCCCCCACCTCTGTCTCTCTGCCTACTTGTGATCTCTCTCTCTCTGTCAAATAAATAAAATCTTTAAAAGAGAGTATAATTAGGCAATTTCTAAAGATATAAAAGTTGTTAAATAATCATGATTGAAACAAGGAAAATAAATATTCTTGCCAAAAATCTATTTAAATATAAAGAGAAATTTCCAGAGTTATTTTCCCCAAAGAGTAACAAATCTAAACAGTATCAGGGGTGCCTGCCTGCCTTTGTCAGAAAATCATGCACCTCTTGTTCTTGGGGTTCTGAGTTTGAGTGCCACAAGTTTGGGGTAGAGATTAGTAAAAGAAAAAAAAAATGAATAAATAGTATCAGATTTTTCTCCTGAAACCCTTTGCAGTCTCTTAAAATTAGGCAATTCTATTCTCCAGCTAGGAAATGTGGGAGGCAGGATGTATAAAATGTAACCCTTGTCCCTTCCAGATCTTATCTTGAGATAGTTATAAGGCATAAACCTAACATTGGATAAACACATGAATGTAGACCAACACTGAAGCTTACCTAAATGTAGGTATTATTTTCCAGGCTATATTCTCAATCTAAAGACGGCTCTGAAGATACTTCCTAGAAGAACAATGTAGACCATCTACCACCCCCGAGAAAGGCCACACTCCCAGTGTCTGAGAGTAATTAATTCTGAAAATAAATAGGCTCCACTTATCTAAGTTCTGTTTTTCACAGATGTTAAAATATGAGTTTCTGCAATTTATTTCTAAATTGATTGCATATTACAAAGCTATTACTTGGTTTAACTGGTAACCAAATCTATAAAGACAATGCTAGTCTTTCACAGAAAAAAAGTTATTGCTAACATAAAATTCAGTAACAGGTTTTTACATCACAAGCACGCTTACATCCATGTGAAGCCTCCCCTGTGGGAAAGAAACAACAATCACACCACGAAATTACCAATAAGTAACTCTGTTACCTGCGCAACGGCCTGTACGTTAGACCCCCCCAGCGACGTCCACTGTCAGCAGAGCCAGCGCGGCTGGCACAGCACAAGCACACCCCCTGTCCAACCCCGCGGGCGGGCCGGCGCACCCGGCCTTCTCGGGCCCCCTGGGCTGCAGCTGCCGCCCACCTTCCTTCTGAAAACGCTCCACACCACTGCCGCCGTAGGGAACCACGGCCACGACGAAATGAGACTCTAGCAAAACTTATCTGATCTGTGCCGCTACTAGACACCTGCTTGCCCTTTCCACGCAGGCCGCACGGACGTCCGCCCTGGGGTGGGTATCTTAAAAATGCTTGACGCACGTCGCAAAGTAATTCTGAACGCAGCCACTCAAGCACAGCCTCGAATGCCATTTAACGTGGTGGACTAACTCAGCGGTGCGGAACCATCTCCAGCCGGTGCAGACTAAGGAAAGGCCGCTGGCCACGTCCGGCCTCCAGCACAGGTCGCTGGCACCGAGGCGGTGAGTGCGGCACCTGCCCGCGAGTGTCCCCGCGGCTCCCGGCCGCCGTCTGCGCCGCCGCGGGAGCTCCGCAGCGGGGGCCGCTCCGCGGGACGCCGGCCCGAAGCAGCAACACAGTAACCGCGCGGCGCTACAGTAACCGCGCGGCGCTGCTCCCCAGAGCGCTAACCAGCGGCGCCGGTGGCCACGAGTCCTCCCATCTTCGCTCCGCGGAGTCGCCGCCCGGCTCGGCGTCCCCGGGGCCCGCTCGTCCCCGCCAGGCACCCGCCCGGGGCCACCCACGGGCCATCGGCGGGACCGCCTGCCGGTCCGTGCGGCCTGAGCCGCGTCCTCCGCAGCCCCGGAACCAGCGCCCGCCAGCCTCGCTCCGGCCGCCGGCGCCGCCACGGCTCCGCGGCCGGAAGTGAGCGGGCTCGGGCCCCTGGGGACTAGGGCGGGACCGGACCCTCAGCCAATGGAGTGGCGGCCAGCGGGCGTCGCGCCCCGCCCCGAGAGCCACCGCCTCTGGGGCACGCCGGGCCGTAGGGCGGAGGCCAAGCGCGAAGCCAATCACAGCCCAGGATCACCGACCACGGCCCGCCCCTGCAGCGCCAACGGCCAATCCGAGGCCGGAGGCCGGGCGACCCGAAGACATTCAAACCAACTCCACCTCCTCCCCCTCCCCGCCCCTCCGGAGAAACAAGGAGGCAGCGGAAACGAGACCCGTGCCAGTCCCTGCGCAGAGCCCACCCTCATCCGGCTCGGCAGCCAATAGCTCAGCAGCGGACCGATAAGGACATTCCATGGGGGACGCCGAGACCAATCACAAGGAGGCCAAAGCGGGACGTTCGCAATATGCTAATGAGACCCTTATAAAAGGCGCTGCGAAGCCCCGGCTCGGCTAGAGCGCGCAGGGCGCCATGCCGCGGGGGTCTCCGTGCGCCCGGGGCGCTCGGCCGCTTCCCACCTCCCCCCACGCTTCCGTTTCCCTGCTGCGCAGCCCTGTAAACACTAGTAAACTCCGAGCGACGGTCCGCGTCCCGTACACAGGCCCCCGCGCCGTGCCCGGCCTGGCAGGAAAGTTTCCCCAACAGCCAACAATTCCCAGCGGATACGAACCCTCCGCCTCTCCGGAACTCCGGGCAGCCGGGGCTGCAGAGAACGACCCACAGGTCCTCTTCCCTGCCATGTTCCTCTGCGAGCCGACAAGCTTTGCCCGCGCCCCCGAGCACAGCAGATGGGCGACTTCCTCGACCCATCCTCCTTTCCCTTCCCCGCCCTCCCCTTGGCCGCCGCACGCACGGAATAAAGCCCTCGCCCTCCGCGAACTACACCCGGCCGCGCCGCCCCTCACTCGGTGTCCAGCTCCACGGGAGGCCCGGGGGCCGGGCGGGGGCGGCGGCGACCCGGGCCGCACGGCGCGGAGTGCCGACCCCGGACTTTATATAACACTCAGCTTCGGGACTGGGTGGGGGTGGCTCTGGGGATGGCGAGCAGAGCCGGGGACCCGCCGCCCGCAGCGCCCTCGCAGCAGCCCTGCGCGCAGCCCCGTCGCTGCGCCCCTCAGCCCCAGCGACCGCGGCGCATCCCTCCCTCGGCGCCCTAGCCTGCGCCCCCTGCGCCCCCTCCCCCGCAGCACCCCGCCTCGTCACTTCACTACAAAGAGCGCTTTGCTCGCGCAGCCTGGCATTGAGACCTCCCGTTCCTCCTTCCTCCTCCGTGTCCGGGCTGCGCGCACAAGGACCTTGGCGAATCAAAGACGCTCCAGACCTTTTGTTCCTGCCCGGCCAGGGCCGCCGCCGCGGGCCCGCGGCTCCTCCGCGCGGGGAACAGGACGGCCCGCGGCCCGGCGGCGCGCCGCGACCGGCGGGGATGGAGCGGCCGCCCCCGCCCATCCCTCCCGCCGTACCTTGGTATTTCGCGTCGATCTCCCGCATCAGCGAGACGCTTCTCTGCAGGTCGAAAGGCAGAGACTCGATGGAGTCCAGGTAGTCCTCCACATAGTTCACCAGGTGGATCTGCTCCCCGTTGGCAGGGCTCAACATGGTTCACCGAGGTCCCCGGCGGCTCGGCGCGGCTTTCCGCTTCCTCCAGCCCCCGCCCCCTCGGAGCCCGGCGCTGCAAAATGCAAAGCTCCCGCCCGCCGGCGCCCCCCCTCCGGCCGGCCCCGCGCCGCTACATCTGCGAGCCGCGCCGCCTGGGCCCGGGGACCCGGCGCCTGGCGGGCCCGGCCGGCGCTCGGCGGCCTCGGGCGCGGGGCGGGC
>ML110355.1:0-17589 GCA_003697995.1 Taxidea taxus jeffersonii | reverse complement strand
CTGATGGTATGTTTATTCTATATGTTAATTATATATATATAAATATGTTTATGCACACACACATGTGTATATATATATATATATACACACATATATATATCCTTTAAAAATACTTAATTATCACCTGGATTTTCCCCATGATGTAGGCATTAGGGGGATAATTTAAAATTTTTCACATAGTTGAGCAATTTTAGAGATTGCTTTTGTTATTTATCACATTAGGGAAGGTAAAAATATATATAAGTTTTCTGCCTTTCTAATATATTTTATTTTTCTTACATAAGCAATTCTAAAAAGTAATCAATATGGATTTAGTAACAAAAAAAGGTGGTTCTTTTGTCTTGTCATTACATTTTTGCTATTACAAACTTATGTCATTTATTATTTAATACAGTTTTTCAAATTGTTTTATCTTTATTCTTAATTTGATATCTACAAAACTTGACATTATAAACTGATGAGGTTTTCAGATGTAGTGATATTTCCCATTTTTAATCTATTTTTCTTTAGAATATATTGTTACTATGTTGTTTGGAACAGACGCATGCCATATTGTTAGATAGTTTATTACTTAATATGACTTTATGTATAAATTTATTTGATTAATTGTAATCTTATTAATTTGTCCTTATTTTTTGCCATGGTAAAGAACACCAGATTTTTTTCTTTTTGTATTTGTTCAGATATAATAGACTTTAAATTACTGTGGCCTTTAGCTACTTTTATTTTAAGTGTGTCTCACGTAGGCATCAGATTGTTGAATCTTGTTTTTATGCCAGTCATTGCCTTATACATTTTAATTGATAACTTTCTACCACTTCCTTTGCCCTGTTAGTTTTCCCCTAATGCTACCTTCTTTTATTCCATCTTATAATATTTCTGCAGCTGATTTTAAACTTTTTAAAAAGTTTTTATTTAAAATCCAGTTAGTTAACCTACAGTGCAATGTTAGTTTCAGGTGTACAATTTAGTGATTCAACACTTCCATACATTACCTGGTGCTCATCACAACAAGTGCTTTAGCCCCATCACCTGTTGCACACATCCTGCCACCCATCTCCCCTCTGGTAACCCTCAGTTTGTTCTTTGTAATTAAGAGTCTGTTTTTTGGTTTGCCTCTCTCTCTCCCCCCCCGCTATGCTTATTTGTTTTGTTTCTTAAATTCCACATATGAATGAAATCATCTAGTATTTGTCTTTCTCTGACTGACTTACTTTGCTTAACATAATACTCTTTAGGTTCATCCATGTTGTTGTAAATGGCAAGATTTCATTCTTTTTGATGGCTGAGTAATATTCCAGTGTGTGTGTGTGTGTGTGTGTGTGTGTGTGTGTGTGTGTGTATCTCACATCTTCTTTATCCATTCATCATTTGATGAACATTTGGGCTCTTTCCATAATTTGGCTATTGTAGATAATGCTACTATAAACATCAGGGTGCATGTAGCCCTTTGAATTAGTATTTTTTAATTCATTGGGTAAATACCTAGTAGTGTGATTGCTGGATGGTGGGGTAGTTCTATTTTTAACTTTTTGAGGAAACTCCATACTACTTTCCAGAGGTGCTTCAGTAATTTGCATTCCCACCAAGAGTACAAGAGGATTCACTCTTCATGTCCTCACCAATACCTTTTGTTTCTTGTGTCGCTGATTTTAGCCATTCTGATGGGGTGAGGTGGTATCTCATTGTAGTTTTGATTTGCATTTCCCTGATGATGAATGATGTTGAACATCTTTGCATGTGTCTATTGGCCATCTGCTGTCTTCTTCAGAAAATGTCTATTCATCTCTTCTGCTCATTTTTTAATTGGATCGTTTTTTGGTGTTCATTTCAATAAGTTCTTCATAGATTTTGGATACTAACCCTTTATCAGCTATGTCATTTGCAAATATCTTCTTGCATTTAGTAGGTTGCCTTTTAGTTTTATTGATTGTTTCCTTTTTTGTACAGAAGCATTTTATTTTGATAAAGTTGCAATAGTTTATATTTGTTTTTGTTTTCCCTGCCTCAGGAGACAAATATATTAAAAAGTTGCTATAGCCAATGTCAAGGAGGTTGCTGCCTGTGTTCTCTAGGATTTTAATGATTTCCTGATACATTTAGGTCTTTCATCCATTTTGAGTTTATTTTTGTGTGTGATGTAAGAAAGTGGTCCAGTTTCATTCTTTTGCATGTTGCTGTCCAGTTTTCCCAACACCATTTATTTGTTAAAGGGATCTTTTTCCCCCCATTGGATATCCTTTTCTGCTTTGTTGAAAATTAATTGATCATATAATTGTGCATTCATTTCTGCATTTTCTAATCTGTTCTGTTGAGCTGTGTCTATTTTTGTGTCTGTGCCATGTTGTTTTGATCACTGTAGCTTTACAATATAACTTGAGGTCCAGAATTGTGATGCCTCCAGCTTTGCTTTCCTTTTTCAAAGTTGCTGTGGCTATTTGAGGTCTTCTCTGGTTCCATACAAATTTTAGGATTGTTCATTCTAACTTTGTGAAAAATGCTGATATTTTTATCAGGCTTGCATTAATTGTGTAGATTGCTTTAGGTATTAAAAACATTTTAACAATATTTGTTCTTCCAGTCCACAGGCATGGAATACCTTTCCATTTCTTCTTTAAGTCCTTGTAAAATTCACCTGAGAAACTATCTGGCCCTGGTGATTTTTTGATTACTAGTTCAGTTCCTTTGCAGGTTAATTGTTCAAGTTTTCTATTTCTTCCTGTTTCAGTTTTAGTAGTTTATATGTCTCTAGTAATTTATCCATTTCTTCTAGGTTGTCCAATTTGTTGGCATATACTTTTTTTAATAATATTATCTTATAATTATTTGTATTTCTGTGGTGTTTGTTGTTATTTCTCCTCTCTTATTTGTGATTTCGTTTACTTGGGTACTTTCTCTTTTCTTTTTGATAAGTCTGATCAGAGGTTTATCAATTTTATTAATTTTTGCAAAGAACCAGCTCCTCGTTCATTGATCTGTTCTATTGTTTTTTTAGTTTCTATATCATTTGTTTCTGCTCTAATCTTTATTATTTCCTTCTTTCTGCTAGCTTTGTTTGTTGTTCTTTTTCTAACTCCTTTTGGTGTAAGGTTAGGTTATTTATTTGAGATTTCTCTTGCTTTTTATGGTAGACCTGTATCACTTTATCTTCCCTTATTTGTTCCCAGGCATTTTTAAATTTTTTCTTTGATTTTCTAGTTGACCTCTTCATTGTTAAGTAGCAAGTTGTGTTACCTCCAAGTAGTTGTGATCTTTCCAAATTTTTTCTTGTTGTTGACTTCAAGTTTCATAGTGCTATGGTCAGAAAATATGCCTGGTATGGTCTCAATCTTTTTATATTTATCAAGGCCTGATTTGGACCTATTCTGGAGAATGTCTCATGTGCACTTGAAAAGAATGTGTATTCTGCTGTTTTAGCATGAACTATTCTAAATATATCTGTTAAATCCATCTGGTCCAGTGTGCCATACAAAATCATTGTTTCTTTGTTGATTTTCTGTTTATATGATCTGTCCATTGATGTAGGAGGGGTGTTAAAGTCCTCTGCTTCTATTGTATTATTATCAATAAGTTACTTTACAGTTGTTATTAATTGTTTTATGTATTTGGGTGCTCCCATGTTGGGTGCATAAATATTTGCAATTGTTAGAATTTATTGTTGGACTGTCCCCTTTATTATGATATAGTACCCTTCTTCATCTCTTGTTACAGTCTTTGTTTTAAAGTCTGTTTTGTCCAATATATGTTTTGCTATTCCAGCTTTCTTTTGACATCCATTTGCATGATAAATATTTCTTGATCCCCTCACTTTCAAGCAGGAATCTTTAGGTCTAAAATGAGTCTCTTGAAGGCAGCATATAAATGGGCCTTGTTTTTGTTCTTTTTTTTAAAAAAGTCATCCTTATACCCTATGTCTTTGATTACACCATTTAGTCCATTTACATTCAGAGTAATTATTGAAAGACATGTGTTTAGTGCTATTTTATTACTTATTTTATTATTGCTTATGGACATTTTCTCTGTTCCTTTCTTGTCTTTGTCATTTTTGGTCTTTGCTTTCCACTCAAAGAGACCCTTTCAATAATAATTGCAGGGCTGGTGTAGTGGTCATGATCCTTTAGTTTTTGTTTGGAAATTCTTTATCCATCTTTCTATTCTGAATGGTAGACTTTCTGGGTAGAGTATTCTTGGCTTAAGATTTTCCCCATTCAGCACATTGAATATATCAATGCCACTCTCTTCTGGTTTGCCAGGTTTCTGTTGAGAAATCTGCAACTTGCCTCATAGGTCTTCTCTTGTAAGTTAAGGACTTCTTTTGTCTTGTTGCTTTTAAGATTTTTTCCTTATTCCTATATTTTGCAAAGTTAATTATAGTATGTCTTCATGTTGGACTGTTTTTGTTGATTTTGATGGTAGTTCTCAGTACCTCCTGGATCTGGATGTCTGTTTCCTTTCCCATATTGGGGAACTTTTCAAGCACAATTTCCACAAATAAATTTTCTGTCCCCTTTTCTCTGTCTTCTTCCTCTGAAACTTCTGTTATACCAATGTTACTATGTTTGATGGAGTCACTGAGTTCCCTAAGTCTGTGCTTATGTTCCATAATTCTTCTTGTTCTCTTTTTTTCAGCTTCATTATTTTCCATTATTTTGTTTTCTATATCACTTATTCATTCCTTTTCTTCTTTCAGCCCTGTGTTCATTGCATCAAATCTGTTTTCAACTTCAGTTATATTTTTTATTTGTAACTGATTCTTAACTCTTTCATCTCTATGATAAGGGTCTCCCTGAAGTCTTCCACTCTTTTCTCAAGCCCAGTGAGTATCCTAATGATTGTTGCTTTAAATTCTCCATTAGGCATAATCCTTATATCTGTTTTAATTACCTTTTTTGCTGTGACCTTATCTTGTTCTTTCATTTGGGATGAATTCCTCCATCTTGGCATTTTGTCTGAGTTTCTGCCCTCTTCTCTTTGTTAGAAAAAAACCATGTGTCTCCTGCTCTTGAGAGTACTGGCTTTATGAAGAAGAGGTCATATAGTGTCCAGGACCTGGTGCTTCAGAGAGTGATTCTTATGTGTGCTGCGTGAGCTCTGCTGTTGTTTTGGCTGCTCTATCCTTCAGGCCATTCCTCTGCTGAGGCTCTCCTTGCCTGCAGTGGGCTGTGTTTAGTCCTTGACCAGAATGTAGCAAGTTTTAACTAGGTGAGCTCTGGTCTGCTTATGAAATGAGTCCTGACAACACTTCCTTCAGAACCAAGGCCTAGCAGAACTCTATGGTAGGGAAAAGTGGTAGGGGCAGGGGTTTTTGCTGGTCTTCTGGGGAAGGAGTTCACCACACTGGGACTGAGGCAAGCTTGACTGAGATGTGCAGCCCCTCTAGAGGACAGGCATGTGGGACTAGGTATAAGCAGGTTAGGCAGCCAGTGTGGGCACAGCACTGCTTCTTGTAGGTGGCTCTGTTTTATGCTGATGGATGGGGGAGGGAAATGGTACCAGCCAGCTCCGTTGTCCCCAGAGAGGCATCTCTGTGATCTCTATCTCTCAAGGATGCACTCCAAGAAGAGCGAATAATCTTCCTATCATGTGTCCCAGTCATTTTTCAGATCACCATTTCTACACTGGCTGTTTCCGGGTTGTTTGCTTGCCTTCTCTCCAGGAGCAGGGAAGCACCCTCAGGACTCTATCCCAGCCAAGCCTGCTGACCTTTATAAGCCCCACTGGTTGCAAGAAGTCATGAAAATCAGCCCCTCTCATTTTCCTAGCCAATGGCTTTGGGAAAACGTTCTCTTCTGTGTCCCCCTCTCATTCTCACCTTTCACTGAGAGTAGGCTCCCTCCCCTCTGCAGCAGTGATGATCCATTTCTTTCCCAGACCCTGTCTCCACACTTTTACCTTCTTGGATGTGGCCGCTTCTCTTCCTTTAGTTAGGGAGTTTGTAATGTCAGTCTTCTAGTTGATTTCTGGGGTATTTAGGATGATTTCATAGTTATCTAGTTGTGTTTGTGGGACAAGACATGGCTAATACCCTCCTACTCTTATTGCTGTCTTCTCCGATAACTGATTTTAAACTTTTTATTGCCAAATTAAAAGATTACCTGTCAATCCGAATCCATATTTTTCACAACAATACATCTTGATACAGTTGTCATCATTACTTTTAATATACATTTCAATTAAATATGTTAACTTTGAATATCCTTTTGGAGGTGATATGAAATCTAAATTATATGCTGGCATTTCCATTGACATAGCCTGGGGTACTTTGTAAAATATTATTTATATTTTATGTGTCTCAAAATGTGGCCTAATTGACTCTTTATGTGGTATTTCTAACCATTCCTTTTGTTAACTGCAATCCACTGGTCCTTAATAGTTATCTGTCATTTCATTCTCTTTTTTGGAATATTTTCAGCTGTGAGACTTCATTGATAATTATTTTCAGGTTTTTGAGGTTTTCTGTCATTTTCAAAAGCTATCTTTTGTCTTCAAAGAGAAAAATGACCTTTCCTGGATTCTGTTCTTTTATGATGCCTCCTGTTCCCCTTAGCTTTGGGCTGATTTCTCTTGAAGCCTACCTTGTGCCTCAAGTCTGAGCATCAGGGCGTTCTTACCTTTATAGTAAGATAGGGCCTGTTCCTTGAGGCTGCCAGTCTCTAGAAAACTAAGATGTATAGTCAAAAGAGATAGTTAGATGAGAAAAAGTATAATCCGTCACATGAGATTGCTCTCAACTCACCAAACATTTATTTCTATCGTAAGTTCTGCCATCAGCAAGTGGTTGTCTTATGTTTCTTTGATCTCCAATTTACTGTTCTCCAAACTATGCCATCTTAAGTGCCAAAGGAGTTGTGTTATGACTTCATCCATCTGGTGGCCTGAAAAAAATTCTTCCCTTTTTTTTGGTGGATCTCAAGACAAAATTAATATCTTGTGTCATTCATTTATCAGGCCTTTCCTTCAACTCCAGACATATACACATTATAAAAGTAAAAATTCTCTTTAGAAGAAGATTCTGGAGGAAATTTGATCTTTGACATCTCCATATGAATTTATCAAAGTGTCTACAATCAATCTATGCAATCCAGAGTACAGTAAAAATATCCCATTAATCACATCTTCATCTTCTTTCATGCCTTTTTATTCAAGACCTCATATTCTTCTGTTATGTGTTTCAGACTTTAAAAATGTGACAAGTAATTACCCTCATATATTTCAATGAAGCTTGTTTCCAACTGGCTTTTCACATTTGTTCAAGATATCTATAATATAATTTGATATCTTGACAATTCACAAAATTATCTTTAATTTATTCCCTAAGTAAAATTCCACTTTGTTGAGGTTAAGGATTGGTACTTTGTAAACTATGGGACAGTTATGAAAGAAATTGAGGAAGACACAAATAGGAAAACATTCCATGCTCATGAATTGGAAGAATAAATATTGTTAAAATGTCTGTGCTACCTAAAGCAATCTACACATTCAGTGCAGTCCCTATCAAAATACCACCAGCATTTTTCACAGAGCTGGAACAAATAATCCTAAAATTTGTATGACACCAGAAAAGATCCCCCAAAGAGCCAAAGGAATGCTGAAAAAGAAAACCAAAGCTAGAAGCATCACAAATCTAGACTTCAAATTATATGTATTACAAAGTTGTAATCATCAAGACAGCATCATACTGACCCAAAAACAGACATACACATTATGGAACAGAATAGAGAACACAGAAGTGGACCCTCAACTCTATCGTCAACTGATTGATAAAGTAGGAAAGAATATTGAATGGAGAAAGGACAGTCTTTTCAACAAATGGTGTTGGGAAAATTGGACAGCCACATGCAGAAGAGTGAAACTGGACCATTTCCTTACACCATACACAAAAATAGATGCAAAATGGATGAAAGACCTCAATGCGAGGCAGGAATCCATCAAAATCCTAGAGGAGAACATAGGCAGCAATGTCTTTGACCTCAGCTACAGCAACATCTGAGTAGACACGTCTCCAGAGGGAAGGGAAACAAAAGCAAAAATGAACTATTGGAACTTGTATCAACATAAAAAGCTTTTGCACAGCAAAGGAAACAGTCAACAAAACTAAAAGGCAACCTATGGAGTGGGAGAAGATATTTGCAAATGTCTTATCAGATAAAGAGCTAGTATCTAAAATCTATAAAGAACTTATCAAATTCATTACCCAAAAAACAAATAATCCAATCAAGAAATGGGCAGAAATAGGGGCGCCTGGGTGGCTCAGTGGGTTAAAGCCTCTGCCTTCAGCTCGGGTCATGATCCCAGGGTGTTGGGATTGAGCCCCGCGTCGGGCTCTCTGCTCGGCGGAGAAGCCTGTTCTTCCTCTCTCTCTCTGTCTGCCTCTCTGCCTACTTGTGATCTCTGTCTGTCAAATAGATAAATAAAATCTTTAAAAAAAAAAAAAAGAAATGGGCAGAAATAAACAGACATTTCTCCAAAGAAGACATCCAATAGACACATGAAAAAATGCTCAACATTACTTAGCATCAGGGAAATACAGATCAAAACCACAATGAGATACCACCTCACACCAGTCAGAATGGTTAAAATTGACAAGTCAAGAAACAACAGATGTTGGCAAGGATGTGGAGAAAGTGGTGAATGGATAAAGAAGATATGATACACACACACACACACACACACACACACACACACACACACACACAGATGAAGGAATATTACTCAGCCATGAAAAAGATTGAAATCTTGCCATTTGTAACAACATGGGTGGAACTAGAGGGTATTATGCTAAGTGAAATAAGTCAGTCAGAGAAAGACAAATATGATATGATTTCACTCATATGTGAACTTTAAGAAACAAAACAGATGAACATAGGATAAGGGAAAGAAAAATAAAATAAGGTGAAATCAGAGAGGGAGACAAACCATAAGAGCTTCTTAACTATAGGAAACAAACTGAGGGTTGCTGGAAGGGAGGTTGGTGGGGGGATGGGGTAACTGGGTGATGGGCATTCAGGAGGGCATGTAATTTAATGAACACTGAGTATTATATGCAAGTGATAAATCACTAAACTCTACCTCTGAAACTAAAAAAAAAAAAAAAACCTGAAAACATTTGAACTATAATAAACATGTTTATTTTTAAAATTTTCACTTTACATTTTGATGTCCTTTGGTACACCAGTTATTCTCAAATTGGATATCCTGGTTTTATCCTTGGTTTGTAGATTTCTTTCTTTGTCATTGTCTGTGTACTTTTGATGTGCTTTCACTTGTTCTGTTATTCACTTGTCTTTTCTTTCTTTTTTTTTTTTTTTTTTTTTTTTTTTTTTTTGTTATTGTCTTTTCAGTATCGCAAGTTCTTCATTCTTGATGTCAGTTCTGCTCCTAATGGTCTCCTCTGACGCTTGACTGCTTCTATAGGATTTATAGATTTTACACAGCTTTTTCTTTTTATAAAAATTTTTTAAAAGATTTATTTATTTATTTATTTGTCAGATAGAGAGAGAGCGCAGGAGCGAGCACAGGCAGACAGAGTGGCAGGCAGAGGCAGAGGCAGAGGGAGAAGCAGGCTCCCTGCCAAGCAAGGAGCCCGATGTGGGACTCGATCCCAGGACGCTGGGATCATGACCTGAGCCAAAGGCAGCCGCTTAACCAACTGAGCCACCCAGGCGTCCCGTCAACTTTTTCTTTTAAGGTTGTATTTATTTATTTGAAAGAGAGAGAGAGAGAGAAAGAAGCAGGGGAGGAGAGGAGAGGAGGGAGAAGCAGACTCCCTGCCTAGCACGTAGCCCAACACGGGGCTTGATCCCGGGGCCTCTGGTATCATGACCTGAGCTGAATGCAGTCACTTAACTGCCTGAGCCACCCAGGTACCCCACACAGCTTTTAATAGTATCTTCGCTCTTGTTTTGGTAATAATTATGTCTTCCTTTAAAGTAGTGAGTGTCAATTGCTCTCTAATAACATAAGCAGTTTCTAGATGATGATTGTTTTGTCTGGCTTCCTATCTCTTTAGTATTTGCCCTAATAAAACTTGGCTTTTCAAAAATCTTATTTTTGTTTTGTGTGTAACTTGTTGATATTTTCTTTTATATTTTCCTTTTTTAAATAATATTTTCTTATGAGTTTTTCTCTGAGTTTCCTTCTCTTTTAGATTCTCTTTTTCTAAACTTAGCTAAGAAGTCATTTGTTTTTCAGTCTTTTCCAGAAGTTTCTTTCTTTTGCTTTATCTAACCTGAGGAGAAAAAAACCCAAGACATTGTGGTATGCTTATGTAAAAAGGCAGGGAGTGCTTGCCACCCCCAACTAATCTTTCCATCATCTTCATCTTAAACGCATACATATAGTGGCTCTAGAATAATTCCTCCACCATACTGCTTAATCTAAAAGGCTGAAATAATAATAATGGCAATAGTACTTATGACGATTTGTTAATGATTAAAAAATATGCAGTGGTAGAGTAACTTCCCAATCATTACTTATTTTGTAATCTTACAAAGCCCTTGCATGGGAGGTAAGATGGGCAAATTGTCTAAACTGACAATGAGTAAACTTAGTTTCAAAGAGGTTCAGTTACTTGCTCTTGGTCTCTCAGCATGGCCAGACTATGAACTTATATATATATATTTGTCTACAGAGTTTGAAATATTTCTACCATAGCATCTTAGTTTTTTATTTATTTTTTAAAGATTTTATTTATTTATTTGTGAGAGAGAGAGAGAGCACAAGCAGATGGAGTGGCAGGCAGAGGGAGAGGGAGAAGCAGGCTCTTCACTGAGCAGAGAGCTGGATGTGGGGCTCCATCCCCGGATCCGGGATCACAGCCTGAGCCGAAGGCAGACCCCTAACTGAGCCACCAAGTGTCCCCTTAATTTTCAACTTAATGCTGAGACTTTCAAGTAAGCAGAAAAAAATTTTAAGTTTTTATTTAAATTCCAGTTATCATACTGGAATTAGTTTCATGTGTACAGTGTGATTCAGCCCTTACATATAACACCCAGTCCTTATCACAAGTGCATCCCTTAATCCCATCACCTATTTAACCCATGCCTCCACCCATCTTCCCTCTGGTAATCAGCTTGTTCTCTGTATTTAAAGTCTGTTTCATTGCTTGCCTCTCTCTTGTTTTTTCCCTTTGTTCATTTGTTTTGTTTCTTAAATTTCATATATGAGTGAAATCATATGGTATTTTTCTTCTTTGACGGACTTATCTCACTTAACATGGTACTCTCTAGCTCCATCCATATTGTTGCAAATGTCAAGATTTCATGTTTTTATGGATGAGTAATATTCCATTGTGTGTGTGTGTGTGTGTGTGTGTGTGTGTGTGTGTGTGTAATATCTTCCTGGGTTTTTCTTCTCAGATCTAGGTTTAGGTTTTGGGTTACAGTTAGTGTTAGAATTAGCATTAGGTGTTAGGCATTTGGGGTTTATGGTTTAGGGTTCAGGTTAGTGTTAGGGTTAGGGTTGAGGTGTGTGTCTGGTCTCCTGTAGTTCAGAGACCTTTCCAGAGAATAAAACCTTAGACTTCTAAGCAGAAAAATATTCTACTGTAGTCCAGTAAGAGATAATGTTAGTCTAGTGGTGTCTTTCTGATGCCCTGATGTCATGTAGAGTTGGTAACTTATCACACCCTCTGTGAGTAAGATACTCTAAAGATCAGCAACATAAGCTCTACCAAAAAAAGAGCTAACACCATGACTGAGAAACAGTTAATGGTTCCCAAAGCTTGGATACCTTCAGGAACTTGACTTCTTAATTTTGATCAGTTGGCCTGTCACAGCACACAGGGACCATTATAATCAGGTACCATTATTCACATATGCTAGTGACAGGAACCCTTTACTCTTTCACATTTCCGTTTTATCTCAAGTGGCCAATTGTGGGTTGTCAGCACTTCTGTGTGTTTGATCAATAACTTTTCCAACCTGTAGTGAATACAATGTGCTGATCAGTTGAATGATATGACATTGAATCGTAAATATGTTTCCTTTCAAGTTGTGTAGAAAACTGTAGTTAAAAGTTAGAGGATAAAGAGTCATTGTATTTTGATTGGAAGGAGAGTGAAAGGCAGCCCATGCATTAGCAGCTTGTAAGGAGTGAGTGCAGTCCCTGAACAATTTCCTCTTTAGAAGGTTCCTTCTATAGCCTCTTTAGAAGCCTCTATAGAAGCTCCCCAGCATACAATCATCTTACTAGCTGTTCATGTTACACCTGGAAATCATTTTGTCTACTGCTTCCCCTTCACCTGTTACAGTCAAGCAGTCCCTGGGACCTGTAGTTTTGATCATTCAGTTTCTCCAGAATTTGACCATTTATCTCCATCCCTAGTACTACCACTTTGGTTAAAGCCCTCACTGTAGCTCACCTGGGTTACTGAAGATAACGTCCTAATTAGTCTTCCTGCCCGCATTTGTACCTCTTCAGGTCCATTGTCCACCGGTACTTGATATTTATAATTATCTTAAAATAGTAAGTGGTTTCCTATAACCTTTAGGGTGTGGCTAATACTCCTTGGTAAACATATGATTATGATCTCGATCTTCCTGACCTTTTTGGCCTCATCTCTTGACATCTCCCCTTGCCTTTCTTCAACAATAAGCACTCTCCATCTTAAATTGCTCTCAGTTCCCCAAATATACCAAGTTCTCTTTGGCTCAAAGCGTTTTCACAAGCTTTTTCCCTTTTCTGGAATGCCCTTTCCTTCATCCTTGGCTGCTGCTGCTTCTACATTGTTTCTAAGACTTCTTCCCTGAATTTTCTGTTTGTTGTCTGATTTCCCAGCACTTTGTATTTACTTCTATTTTTATCACACTAGACATTATTGTTTCTTTGCTAATGGTTCTTCTTCACTTTGATGTGAGGTTCTTGAAGGCTGGGACCATAGCTTCCTTTATATCTCCAGCAGAATGTATGGTGTGGAATCCAGAATAGACCTACACTATGTGCTTTCCCCCCCAGCTTCACTGAAGTATAATTGGCCAAAAAGTTATATGTATTTAAAGTGTACAATGTGATGATTTGATATACATTGCGAATGATTACCATAGTCAAACTAATTAACACACCCATCAACTTACATAGTTACTTTTTTTGTGGTACAAACACTTAAGATCTACATTCTTAGCAAATTCAAGTATACAGTACAGTATTACTCACTACAATCACCATGTTGTACATTATTAGATTCCCAGAACTTGTTTATCTTAAAACTGAAAGTTTGTACCCTTTGACAAACACCTCTTCATTTCACCCACAGCCCAGCCCCTAATAACCTCTAGTAATCCCTATCCTACTCAATTTCTTTGAGTTTCACTTTAAAAAAAAAATTCTACATGTAAGTTAGATCATATAGGATTTGTCTTCTTTGTCTGGCTTATTTCCCGTAGCGTCATGTCCTTCAGGTTCATCCATGCACATGACACAATTTTAATGAATGAATATTTTAATGAATGAATATTCCATTATGTATATCTATACCTGTCTGTCTGTCTATCTATCTATAAATATGCATCTTTTTTACCCATTTGTCCTTTTATGGATACTTAGGTTCTTTCCACGTGTTGGCTATTATGAATAGTGCTGTAATGACCATGGGACTGTAGATATCTCTTTGAGATACTGATTTCATTTCCCTCAGATATATATAACCAGAAATGGGATTACTGGAAGATATTAGCTGAGGGTTTGTCATATATGGCCATTATTATGTTGAGTTAAATTCCTTCCATATCTAATTTGTTGACAGTTTTATCATAAAAGGATGCTGAGTCTTATCAAATACTTTTTCTATATCTATTAAGATGGTTATCTGAATTATGTCCTTCATTCTGTTAATGTCATATATCACTGTTGCTAATATTTGCATGTCAACTCATTCTTGCATCCTAGGGTTGTTTCAGTTAGATATTAAATTCAGTTTGCTAGTATTTCATTGAGGACTTTTTAATCTATGTACATGAGGGATGTTGGTTTTCTCATAGTATCCTTTTTGATATCAGGCTAATGCTGGCTTTGTAAAATGAATTTAGAAGTGTTTTCTCCTCTTCAATTTTTTGGAAGAGCTTAACAAGGAGCTCTTTTCTAAATTCTTTTGGTATTAATTCTTTTCTAAATGTTTTGTAGACTTCATCATAAAGCCAGTTGGTCCCAGGCTTTTCTTTGTTGGGGGTTTTTGATTACTGGCTCAATCCCCTTACTCATTACTTGATCTTTCCACATTTTCTACTCAATTTTGCTTTACTTGTATCCTTATTCAACCTACCTACTCTTACTGGAATATTTTGAAAATGATGCCAGAAATTTCTAATGTAAAAGTTTAAGTATGTATATACCTTTAAAGATATAGATTCTTACTATGCAGCCATCAAAAGAAATGAAATCTTGCCATTGCAACGACGTGGATGGAACTAGAGGGTATTATGCTTAGCGAAATAAGTCAATCGGAGAAAGACAACTATCATACGATCCCCCTGATATGAGGAAGTGGAGAGGCAACGTGGGGGGTTTGGGGGGTAGGAAAAGAATAAATGAAACAAGATGGGATTGGGAAGGAGACAAACCATAAGAGACTCTTAATGTCACAAAACAAACTGAGGGGAGCCAGGTGGAGGGGAGTAGGGAGAGGGTGGTGGGGTTATGGACATTGGGGAGGGTATGTGTTATGTTGAGTGCTGTGAAGTGTGTAAACCTGGCGATTCACAGACCTGTACCCCTGGGGCTAATAATACATCATATGTTTATTAAAAAATTAAAAAATTATAAAAAAGATATGGATTTTTCCTTTTTAAAAATTTTTTTATCTTTTTACTTGAAAGAGAGGAAGCATAAGCAAGGGGGGTAAAAGAAGAGGGAGAATCTCAAGCAGACTCTGAGCTGAGTATGGAGCCCCATGTGGGGCTCAATCTCATGACCCTGAGATCACAACCTGAGCCAAAACCAAACTCAGATGTTTAACCAATTGCACCAACCACACAGGCGCCCCAAAAGATATAGATTATTTCTAAGAGCACCATCACAATACCATTATCATACCTAAAAGATGATAGTTTTCTTATATCATCAAATATTCAGTTAGCCCCACCAACCCTTAGATATTTTAGCCAGAAGGAGACACATTACATTACTGCTCACGTATATTGGCCAGAACTAGTCACATGGCTCCAAACTAAATGCAAGGATGTTGGGAAATGCAGTCTTTTCATGTCCCTAGGAAAAGCATTATGAAGCAGGACTTGGTGAACAAACATTAGATAAATTCCCAAGCTCACCTTGTTTTTATATATTTTAAATATTTTAAAATTTTTTAAATATTTTTTTCCCTTGTATTTATATATAAATAAAAGTTCTCAGGCATATTGAGCAATGCCACTGTCATTAACTACTTAAACAGGACATCTCAGAATTTTGGGACAGACACACAGACACACTTAGTTTATTTAGCACATAAATATTCCATTCTGATCACTGCACATACCTTTCATAAAGGCCCAATTAAAACCTTAACCTCTTTTGGAGGAAGGTTTTCCTGATATAAAACTGGCATTGAGGGGTGCCTGGGTGGCTCAGCAGGTTAAGCCTCTGCCTTCTGCTCAGGTCATGATCCCTGGGACCTGGGATCGAGCCCCGCATTGGGCTCTCTGCTCAGCGGGGAGCCTGCTTCCCCCTTTCTCTCTGCATGCCTCTCTGCCTACTTGTGATCTCTCTCTCTCTAAAATAAATAAATAAAATATATTTTCTTAAAACTGGCAGTGAACTTTCACTTCCTAATTGTTTAAATATACTAGTGATTTGTACTTGATTGTGAATTACTTCAATCAAAGTGGTTTTCTTTTTGAATCACAGACAGGATCTGGTCCCTGAGCGAGTGGGTGCTCTGCCTGGTGATTCTGCAGCATGAACCATCTCTGGGAGAGTGGGTCGAGGCACAGATGATGTGGTGAGATATGTAGGGTGAGCACATGCTACAAGGGAATGCAAATTTTGAGGTCCAGAGAAGCAGCTACTCATTCTCAGAAATGGTGTCAGTAAGTTAGGTGATAGGGTATGCTAATTGATAAACCTATCTATTGCTCAGTTTTTCTTATATTCTTTGGGATGACAGCCACACTGATGACATACTTTTTTTTTTAAAGATTTTATTTATTTATTTAACAGACAGCAGAAGAAGGCAGAGAGGCAGGCAGAGAGAGAGGAGGAAGCAGGCTCCCTGCTGAGCAGATAGCCCCATGTGGGGCTCAATCCCAGGACCCTGGGATCACGACCTGAGCCAAAGGCAGAGGCTTTAACCCACTGAGCCACCCAGGCGCCCCTGATGACATACTTTTTATGTCATCAGAATTTCTTAGCATATTTATTGGCTTTGGCTGATTGAAATAATTGAGCTTATCTGGCTCCCAACTAAGTCCGCTGTCCCTAATGGGATGAAGGAATGCTGGGGCCTCTGATACAGTGAGCAGCAAGACAGGAGTGAGACTTGTCGAGGTACCTTCTGAAGCAATACCATCCCCCCGAGAGTCCATGCTGCATGACAGTTTTGATAGGAACTTAAAATTCCATGTCCCATCCCTTATCCATTTTTTTGTCTTAAAATACAGTATCACAGAAATCTGTACATTGGTAAGTTTCATTGAGTATTCTTGAACTTACATAGTGAAATGAGAAGTGTGACTTTCTAGTTAATTTAAGTGTAATGTTATATAAAACAAGATATAAATTCCCTAGGAAACTGCCGAATCCCCTTTAGTTGACCCATTGTCTCACCTTCTTGTTTTGTCAGCCTAGTTCTCTGATACTCCCCAAATGTGCCCTACCCGGTGCTCCATCCTTGAAAGGCTGAGGAGCTGAGGATGTTTTTATACAGCGGTGTGCTCCTATTAATCTCGGAGATGTCTCTACATCTTGTCTGTCGTCCTTCAGTAGTTATTTAGCCAATGTCTTTCCTAATTAAGAAAGTTTAGCTCTCATATGTCCTAAGTCCTGTATCTTGCCTACCCCAGCAGGAATTTCTATAGGAGCAAGGACTAGAACAGAAGTTTTCACCAAAAGCAAAGGAAATTGAGGCAAAAGCAATGCAGCAAGACTGAGGGACAAAGAACCAGGATGTTGATTTGGGGACTCTTGACAGTGAAGGAAGTGCCAGCCAACTCCTGAGAGTGAGCATAGAGTCAGTAATCCTGAACTCAAAAGATGAGAATAAGGGTGTGTGTGAATGGACAATGGTGAAAGATGGAGTTGAGGGCTGCAGTGATTTTCTAGAACAGGCTCTGGGGTTCCAACCTTGACTTTATGAGCTGGAAGGATCTTGATTAGCAGGTAGGTTGACCAGGTGTGAAGACTAGGTAGAAGAGACACAGTAACGCTGCAGCCTTTGTTTCTAGTTTGCGTGTTCTCTAATTTGCCAACTCGTGTTCTGCTCAGCTTGCTCTGAATGGTGGGAAGTTTGGGTTTTACTTCTACTTTTGCTGTGATAAATAACGTAGAATTTAAGTGCCATCTGAAAATGAAGATGTTTCTTCCATGACCCAGCAAAATGGTGCTCTGACACTTCCTGAGTATTACCATCCAATAGCAAGTCCTGTCCAGAGCCACTCAGGT
>ML110354.1:23646-48936 GCA_003697995.1 Taxidea taxus jeffersonii | reverse complement strand
CAGGCGCCCCTGAGCCTACCCACACCGATGGAGGCTGCTGACCCCAGAACACCGTCCCGTGGGCAGCGTTTCTGAGACACTGTGGAATATTCCGGAACCTTGACCTTGAATGCAGCTGGAGGCAAAGTCAGAGGAAGCCAGAGCTGCACGTTCAAGACAGACGAACTCGGCAGCCTGTGGGTGGGGGGTGGTGCGTCCGGGGCGGAGAGGATGTCCCCACTGGCTTGCAGACCACTGCCCTGGAAGCAGCAGGTGCCTGGACACCTGCCAGGCAGGACCCCCCTAAGCGCCAGCTTGGAGAGGACACGGAGCAGCGGGCACGTCGCTCGGAAGGGGAGGGTGGACGCCAGCAAGGAGCCCAGTGCCCGAGGAACACTGGGGACAGCGACCGGGTCGCCCTCCATAGTGAAGAGGCAAGAACAGAGACGCTGACCAGGATCTGTGCGTGTGCGTGTGTGAATGTTGGGAAACGGGTGTGCACACAGAAACCACCTTTCCTGGGAACGCCATCTCACGGTGCACTTCCCAGAGATGTCTTCCGATCTCTACAGGGCGTGCCTCAGCCTCTGTCTTCGCGGGTGAGGCGGAAACATCATCCTGCCCTGTGCTCTGGGAGCCTTGGAGCTCCTTCTCCAGAAAGTGTGCTTTGCAGAGCCGCGGCTAGGATGCACGGGAGGGAGAGAGGCACAGGTCTCGACCCATTTTTAATGCAGGAAAAGTGCCCGTTTTCATGCATGACTTGGAAACACCAGGCGAGCGGGTCCATCCTGCCAGGTCCCCCTTCCGCTCCCCCAGGCAGGTTTCTAGGAAGGTTGACACTGGGCATTCTCCTCCTTCGGTGGCCGAGTGAAAAATCTGCTTTTCTCACGGAGGGCAGACGTGCATCCCGAGCCCATGGAGTGTGCAAGTTATTGTGAGTCCGTGTTTTTGCTTTTGCATTTGCACCCCACGAGACCCGAGTGGCATCTCCCGTGGGACATTGCGGGGGACGCAATCTGCTGAAGCTGGAATCCGGCAGGACAGAAACGTTTCGAGATGTAAGCGGAGAATCAGCCTGGAGGCGGGACTGAGGCTTGTCCCGGAGCTGGAGACGTGAACGTGAGCTGTGTCTTCTGCGTGGTCAGAGCGTTCTGGAAAACGTGGCCACGGCCAGGCCTCCTGTGCATGTGGCATCGTCCGTGAAGCCCTATGGCGCCCTGACATCTCTGCAGCTGGACCTCAGTCGGGTTAGAGGACAGCGTTTCCTCTTGGGAAAATCCCACAACCATCCAGGCGAGCGTCTGGGCCCCGGGCCCCACCGCTGCCCTGTGGCTGGGGCCACGGCTGCCTGTCCTGGAGAGCAACCAGACGACTTCCGAGCATCATGTGAAGAGTGTTTACAGGACCAGGACCCCACCCAGCTCCAAAGCTCCAGCAGAGTAGCCGGAATCTGGGACTCAGACCCAGGACGCAGACCCTTCCCTAAAAATCTAACAGAGTAGGGGGACGAGGACGTGCACTCAAAGGCCCAGATTAAACCGGCTCCTCGCCAGATGCCTTAATAGCCTGTGTGTATGAAAAATACACGGAACCAGCCCTTTGCAAGGGTTCCTGGGCATGAGTGATGCACGCCGGGCCACGGGCAGCTCCGTCAGAGGCCGGTGAAAGGCAGCATTTCGGGAACGGCGTCTGGCCCTCCCTGGGGACTTGGGCAATCACGCAGATGGATGTTCTGCTCTGGGAATGAGAGTTCTCGCGTCTCTCCTCGTGCAGGCACCTGGAGAGGATTCTCTCCAACACCCCCTGCCCGCACCACCCCGGTGGAAGCCAGGGTGATATTGCACGGAGGGAACGTCTGGGAGAGAAAATTGTTTTCAGCGGTCCTGGGCACTATTTGAATATTAAAGAGGGAGTCTGCAATCTTGCCTTTGCAGCGTGGGAGGAAGGTGAGCCCAGGGTCTGCTGTCTGCGTTGGGAGGGACGAGCCATGAGCTGTGGTTGTAATGTGTGGTGAGGTCTCTACTGGCTTCTCCCCGGAGGATGCATGGTGCATGAGACCATCACTCTGGGGGGAAGCTGGGGTTTTCAGCAACGAGCAGGAGCAGAGGAGGTGGGTGTGTGGGGGCTGTCTGCACACGACCAGGGCTCGGCTGTCATCGGCTCACCCCAGAAAGAACGGGCTCCGAGCCGTGGTGCCCAATTAGCTTGGGTTTTATTGCCTGCCGTTAAAAATCCTGGTCGGCACTCACACATGTCATAAAAACAGGCGTGCCCCCGGTGAGCCCTGCCCTGTGTAGGAGCATGAATGCCACCCAGTGTTGCAGACCTGCTCCCCCCGCACCCCTGCCTGGCATGCTGGGTCCCCCTGGGAAATGCACACAGACATCTGGGCAGTCCTTCCCCTGTCTGCGGGGCTGCCGCGTTGAAAAGGAGCTTCTCATCCACACACGTCGCCGTGAAGGACCCCCAGAAAATCAACCCTGCCTGCTCACATTCATTATTCAGCACAGATGGCGAGCACTGGGATATGCCCCAAATTGGTAAAGATAGGTTTGTCATCAGACACCGAGTGGGCCCACAAGGAGATTATTGGGTTGGAAAACTGCAAGGTGGTGTTCAGATAACGGAGTCCGGTCTGGTCCTGCCTTATCCATTGGCCTGTGGGTAGGTGGGTGGTCAGCCAAGCAGACAGAAGTAAGGACTCAGAGACCAACGATACATACAAATTATTTGAGAGCTCGAGGAAGGCCAATTTGACTTTTTATGAGCCCGTAACAACGTCCCCAGAGATGAGTGTGCGAATTTCCGGACATCATTGCTTTTTCATGGCCCAGGCACACACCGGAAGGGGCGCCTTGGTTTTGGATTTCTCCGTTCATAAGTAAGAGCCATTTGGATTTGTTTCTTGTGTCTGATTTTTGCATAAAATGTGTGTCTTCTGATCCCCGCTTGAGAAGTTGAGAAGGAATGAGCACCGAGCATCTTGGCATGAGTTGGAGTCTCCCGGTCTCCAGAACCCTATGACTCGGAGCTTGTGGACACAAGAACCTACTTCAGAGCTCCATCCTGCTGTGCAGTCATAACTGGCTGGGGTTGCTGGTGATGGGTTTACAGACATTGGGCACTGGAGACAGGATGGAGATGGGTTCTGGAACAAGAGGGATGAGTTTGCGTCCTCTCTCCAGCTGCAGATAAGGACCCCAGGCTGGGCAGGTGGACGCCATTCCAGCTTGGAACTGTCTGCTGTGTTCCCAGAGAACTTGCTTTTCCAACCCAGTTGGTTGGAAAACTGGACCTATGGGGGAACAGGAGGGTTTGTCTACCAGGGGAAGTGGCCCAAGGCCATGGACACTGACTTTAGAATTCTGGGTGTGCTCTTTCCAGCTGAAAGGGGGAAGCTGCCGATTCCCCTTTGTGTGGGATAACAGGTGAGGATTGTGGACAAGGCGCCCAGGTTGGGTGGTGGCATCGATGCAGGTGGGTACAGTGCGGGTGGAGAGGATGTGCTCAAAAAAGAAGATGGTGCTCATTGGAAGGCAGAAGCAATTCCTTTGAATATCCCAATGGCCAAAGCGGTAGGAGCAGAAAAAGCAGAGTTACTGGATTTTGACCCATAGAACAAGATTAAAATGTAGGGTCATATGGACACACATGAATGATTCACTCTTTGAGAGAACAGACAAGAAGGGCTAGCTCTTGGGTCTAGGAAAATCTGATTATAAATGTAGAGAAAGGGGAGTGGAATTTGGAAGAGATGTGTTGAATGTGGACTCAAGGTGTCCTCATGTGGGCATGGACTAATGACTGAGAAGAGGAAGAGAACGTGTGGATAAGCTGGTGGGACATCAGGCATCAAGAGAAGGATCTCAGTTTCCAACTGGAGTGATGGACGGGGCCAATCGCAAACAGCACAGAGCTAAGAAGGACAGTCCATAGCAGAGGCCTGATGAAAGATTATCCCCCCGCCCTGTGTCTATGAGCAGCTCCAAGACTCCATTTTGTGTTTGGCCTCAAATTCAGGGTCGTTGTGTTGTTCCTGAATAAGAATGGATGTGTTATGTGAGGCAGGTCCTCCTCACACAGAGAGAGTAGTGCATCTCATTCCCATCCTCCAGGAAGGAACCATAGGTGAACATTTGGGATATAGCTCAGCATGGTACTCCAGGGTGTTGTGCGTGAGTCCAAGCCCTCTCCTGCTGGTTTGGGGTCTCATGGGACAAGGTGGAGGGGGAAAGTTTGTCTTGTGGGTGGACATCACCTGGGGTGGCCTGTCCAACAGCCCTGAGTATAGAATGAAGGATAGTGGGGCCTGGACAGGGCTTTGGGGGAGGTCAGGGTATCCCCTAGTGTAGAGTTGATTTCTCATTGGAGATGTGGAGACGTCCCTACCATCTGGAAGAATACCCTGGGGTCAGGACACAGAGAGGCTGCCTTTTTAATTCCCCTTCAGCCATGTCATCCTCTCATGTGTGACTGCACATCGGGCTGAGAAGTTAGGTCTCTGATAAGGGCTGATACATATTGCACATGCAGTATTTCCCCTTGAGCTCGGAACTGTAAATATGAGCCCATAATTGCATGATGGAGGGTTCCTATTCAACATAAAGCCCACTGTGTGTGTGTGTGTGTGTGTGTGTGTGTGTGTGTGTGTGTGTGTTTGTGTTTGAATAAAATCTCTCAGAATACCTAGCACTGTGGTGCTGATGCCAAATTGTAAAAGGAAGCTAAGTAGTGTGTCTGGAAATGCCAATCCCTGAGCATGGTGTTTTTTCTTGTTTTCTGAGAAATCTGACTGGGGAACAAAGAAAGAGAGAAAGAGGGAAGGAAGGAAAGTAGGAAAGAAGGACGGAAGGAAGGAAGACAGGAAAGGAAGGGAAGGGAGAGGGAAAAGAGAAAGGAAGGACAGAAGGAAGGAGGGGGAAGGAAGGAAGGAAAAGAAAATGAAAAAGGAGGAAAAAAGGGAAAGAAAGGAAAGGAAGAAGAAAGGAAGGAAGGAAGCAGGAAATCTAGCTTCTGCTTCCATTAGGTTGATAAGCATGAAGGTGGAGTCTGGAACCATCCCAACATCTATGTGGGATAAAAGACAATGCACTTCTGCACATGTGCAAAGCCAAGAAGGGACCCTGGCAGTTGGGTTTATGCACCCAGTGGAGACTGACGTTCTGGTGATGTTGCATTTATTGATGTCCTCAAGTGGCCCTGTGCACCACCTGCTTCCATCTCTTCAAAATGACTTAGGATGGTACAAGCCAATTGGTTGGACTCCAAGAAACCACGAACACTAGAGCCTATGCTTATTCTCATTATCTCAATTGTGTTTGTCAGTGGGTTCCCGAACGGAGGAGACCAGGATGGTCAGTGGTATGTTTCAGTACCTGTTTATTCCATGTTCCAGATTCTTTCCTTTCTCACCCCCTTTGGCCACTGCTTTCAGACCTTTCCCACTGTTGAAAGCAAACTTGCCGAACAAACACAGTCTCGTCCTTGTTAAAGACCTCTGATGATTGTTCAAGGTATTGCCGCCATGTTCTCTAGCAAGGAAGGAAAGAAAGAAAGAAATCAAGTTGAGTAAATTTGTGCTTAATGTGTCTTTTTTTGGGTGCATAATGTGTCTTAAAGACAATGAGCTGACGTGCAGTTGGCCAGCATTCACGGTAAAGTGATGGAGGAAGGCTTCCTTGTGCTTCCGTTACTCACAACGCATGTTCTGCCATCACCATAGGCATGAGGTACAGCTTTTGGGTATGAGGTTGAAGGAAGACAACATCCCCCAGAAGAGATGGACACTGGGATTCATGCCAGATATGAGAATTGACTGAAAGAACCAGGTTTGAATGGTTACATCTCTCTGGAGGACAGGAATGCTGCATCTCCTCTACCTTTATTTTTTTTCTCTCTGACCCAAAAGGAATGGATACAGGGTGAAGTGAAAGCAATGGGCGTCCCTTGATTTTGTTCAAAGTGCAGAGAACTCACAAGGGTGGCTTCCAGAATTGTATTATTTTTATTTTGACCAGACGCTCATGTTGAAGACAATGGTTTACCTGACTATTTCTCATTGAATTGTAAGGTCCACGACGCCAGAAATCTAAGTGTCTGATCCACGAAGTTCATCACCAAATGCACGCCCATGGATTTCACTTCCTTAGGAAGCCCCTCCATTGGGAAGACCAAGGAGAACGGGAGGGAGAGAGGGTGACAACAATTCCCACCATGCACGGCTCACCGGAACACCTCATTTGTTCTGAGAAGGGAAATGCGCCATTGGTCAATGGAGATTCTACACGGAACATGGTGAAGAGTCTTTGAATGTTTGGTTCACTTGGGCACACCCTGTCCTCTCTACCCGCTTCCCAAACTTCCGGTGGGATCCTGTTTTCTGAATGTAATTCAGAATGAACAGGGATGGCAGTGTAATGTCCCGGGAGGATGAGGACGGGCGCCATTTTGCTTGTTGTGTGGCTGGAGAGAGACAAAAGCAAGAAGGAAAGAGGCTCTGATGGGAAGGAGGTAAGCTGGGTGTAGTGTGCCGGAAAGCAACAGCCACGGGATGTTTGTGGATTGATGACAGGGTCAGCCTCGACACCGTAAGCCCTCAGCCTCCAGGAGAATCTCCCACGTCACCAGCCTCCCACGGCGTGAGCTGGAGTCCTTGTTTCAGAAAGTTACACTTTCCCTGTACTTTTCCTCCTCCCTGTCATTAGCTGGAGCTTAAAAGGGCAATAACTCTAATTGTCGATCCTGTGGGGTACGCACAGCCCTGTCCTGACCTCACTCCCCGTGCCAAAGAAAATGCTGGGTTACATTGCGTTTTCTTCATGTTCATTTTCCTGCCCACTTAACAAAATTATATTCAATGAGCTGTGGGAGAAATCCACATCAACGGCCCATGTAATGCAATTTCTGGTATATATTCAGGAAGGGGGAAAAAATCCTACATTTTCTCTCATTTCTGTCAAAATCAATCAAATTGTACGAAACTGAACATAATCTCTTAGAAATAAGCCTCCTCTGCATGGTAACATGCACATATTTAAGAGGTCTCTGTTTTAGTTTTTTTAATCAGGCCTAATTAGTTTTTTTTAATCACCCGCACAACTAAGGCTCTCGCCTGCATAATTTATGACATGGAGGGGCCAGTGTCAGAAATCAAATGTTGTAAATTAAAAATAACAAGTTTGAGACTAGTGATTCAATTAAAACCCTAGAAAACATTGGATTATGCATAATTGAGAGCTTGTACGCAGAGATGCATGTCACACTTGTCACTTTGGATGGGAATATTGGATTGGGGCTGTCAGGGGTATTTAAATCAACTCGGTAAAAAAATCACAAAACAAAGGTGATGTTTATTATTAACTTCCAGTGTTCAAAAATAACACCAAGGGGTCTTTACATTGAATGCTTAGATGACAAGGCTTTATTTTGAGGGGAAGTTCCAGATTTCAGACGCTGGCTGGCCGAGTGGGAGTGTCCCACTGTGGTCGTCTGAGGGTGCCCCATCTGGGGCAATGCCAAAAGAGGGCTGCACTGAGCAGAGCAGGGAACCCTCCCTGACAGGCCACAAGGAATACGTCTGGGTCTGCATTGTATAACCTGTCCCACCCCTGCAGTTTTGCTTAATAATGATGAAGATGGGTCTACAGATTCATTTTCCAAGAGCACGCGCACATAGGGTGTTGGTCTCTACAGAAACATCTGAACTCTGATGCAGAGTTAGGATGGTCTGGATTGTGTTTCAATGTCTCAACGGCAAAAACATAACTCGAACACAACTCAAAAATCAAGGACGTGGCCAGAATCTCCTGAGAAGAAGGGACCCTTGGTGAGCGTGAGGAAGAACAGAGGGGCATCAGGAATGTCCTTGTGAATCATGGTGTTCAGAAGCAGAGGAGAAGGCAGGGACTCCTACGTCTCCACCCCATACTTGCCAAGAATTGATGCAAAGCCATGGAATCATATTCTGGAAGGTACAGTTGGTGCCTTCTGCATTTTGGAGCCGACAGTGGTGGAAATATGGCAGCCTGTGATATGGAGGTATCATGGTATATCCTTTAGCCTGGCTTCCTGGCCAGTGGGAAAGGGCAGGGTCCTGTCAGAGAAAGGGACCTTCCAGTGGACCATGCAATTTCCCTAAGCTGTTCTAAGGGCCCTCTCTTAGGAGCCAAGGCACAGGACAACCTAACAAGGACCACCCAGTTGGACCGAGAAAGGACCTGGGACCATGGTTCTTGCAAATAGCTCTCTGGTCAGTGAGGACAGACCCCATGGCTACAGATGAATAAGACTTCAGTGGACTGGATAAGCAGTGCTAAAGTCACGGGGGAAAAGGATATGTGAGTTCATACAGTTGGGGCATGGAGAAGAGCTCAGACCCCCTTTTATGGGGGACCCTGCCTGGTGGCTATTCAGGATGGGTTCTTATGGGGCTTCTGAATGGATGGGAGCTGTGTTCCTAGAACATGTCAGCAGACCATCCCCGTGCTTACCCATCTCCCTGTCTCATGCCATAAATATATAAGCCAGTGGTTTCAGGTAGAGGTAAGCACAAGGAAGGGTATGAGGTTCTGGGGAGACTGCCGGAGCTTGGTACAGATCTTTTATGTGTCTCATTAATATTTTGTAGAGGTCTGACCAGACGTCTTCATAGCTTTGCTAGATTTTTCTCTTAAATATTGGATTTTAATGCTATTATAATTGGTATAGATTTACAAAATTAATTCTTTGTTGCCAGGATAGACGACTGCAATGGACTTCTTTTATATCAATGTCTGTATCCAGTGACCTTATTCTATCCCTTATTCATTCTGATGTGTCTGTAATAGTGAAATGTTTGCATTTGTGTTCATTTTACGCTTAAGCAATGACAATTTTATTGCTTCTTTTCCTGTGTATTTATTTGTCCTAATTTTATGTATATATATTCCCCCCTCCCATTTTGGCAAGGGCCTCCAATTCCACATTAATAGCACGGAAGAGACAGATGTTTAATTTAATTTAATTTAACTTTTTTGGTGTTCCAAGATTCATTGTTTAGACACCACATCCAGTCCATGCGCTACATGCATTTGCATTATTAAACCACTTCTCATTCCTAAGTTAAACCCAACTAAGTATGATCTAAATAAGTAAGATTTTTTAAAGCTGCCAATATTTTATTTAATACTTTTGTGTGCTCGCTTCGGCAGCACATATACTAATACTTTTGTATCTATGTTCACAAAAACGATTGGCATGCCATCTTCCTGGATTTCAGTGTAAGGGTTATCCAAATGACATAAAATAAGTCATGGCTGCTGCTTCTTTTTCTAATCTTTGGAATATTTTGAGTAATGTTGGCATTGTTTTTTCCTTAAATATTGGGTAGAATATACACGTAAAGCTTTTTGGGTCTAGATTTGTTTTATTAATGATTCAGTTACCAATTCAATCTCTTTTGTGGTACTAAGACTTAATATTTTCTATTTCTTTGAGTGTCAGTTTTAAGATATTGTATATTTCTAGAAATTTGTTCCTTCTATCTATAAGCATAAAACTGTTGATAACATCCTCTCATGAAGTTTTAAGTGTTTATAGGATCTGTAGTAATTTCCCATCATTTATCTGGGTTATTACTTCCTTGTGCCATCTCTAATTTTCCTGATCAATATCAGATTTCTTTTGTATTTCTGGGTTTTGACTGTACTGTTCTATTTTATGCATGTCTTTTCCTCTTGATTGATTCCTATTTCACTTCTATTATTTTATCCCTACTAATTTGTGTGTTTTTGCTGTTCACTTTCTAATTTTTAAGAAGGTTGCTTTGTATTTTGATATTTTTCAAATCTGGTTACCTTTAAATTTTACCATTTGCATTTGGTATGTGTTTGAGTTGCGTTCCTCATGTTTTGATTTGTTTTATTTTCATGATGTTTCAGTTTACAGTATTTTCCAATGTCTATTGTGACACATGGGTAATTTAATTTGGAATTTAACTTGGGCACATGAAAAGTTAATTTCCAAGCATATGAACATTTATATGCTTGGAAACACATACGCACAAAGATATAAATCTCTCTGTCTTTGTGTGCACATGCACACACACACACTCTACCTTAATGTGTGTTTTCTACATGTCCCTAAAACTTTAATGTTTTTGCTTCTTTTCTTCTTTTGGAACCTTGAAGTTTTAATTTCTTATTATAATTACTCCCATCACCACCACTATTAACCAGGAAGGCATATGTATTTTACTATTCTTGGAATGGTTATCCATTCTTGAGTTTTGCCCTTAAGAAGTTTATGCCCTTGAGTTTTCAAAGTCTAACATGAATTACTTTTACTTTCTTTCTAGGCAAAGAAAATACCTTAGAACATTTAACTTCATTTATGTTCCCCTGATTTACACATCATTGTTGTACATTTTAATTCTCTATACATCTTAACCCCCTTAAGACATGATTGTTTTAGAAGACCAATATTTATTTACAATTACCCACACAATTTGGCATTTTTATCACATTGTGATTAAAATTCACTTCATTCCTTCATGAATTTTAATGTTATATTTGGGTCATTTCTCTTCTTCTTGGAGTTCTCTTTTCCTACTCCCTCTGGTAGAGGTCTGTTGGCAGTATATTTCTTCAATCTTTGTTTCCCGAAAATGTCTTGCTTCAACCCACTGGAAAGTCTATGTCAAGATTTTTGCTTGCTAATCAAACGTCCCATTTTCCTCCAAAGAAATGTTCCGAGCTAAAGCCAGTTAGCTTAGTACTGAAGGGGCAGACCTTATGAAGAGAAATTGAGCAATGTTGAGAAGCTGTCCCGGGAGTAGCTGTGTCTTCTACATTCTGTAAGTACTGGTCAAGGCGTAAGCCAACGGGCACTCCACACTCTCAGCTGAGATATCCATCTTCCAGGTTAACTCTGAAATGAGGGAAAGGAGACAGAAGAGGAGGGAGACATAGAGAGAGGGATGGGGAAGGAGGCAGGGAGAGGGGAGGAGAGATAGAGGGAGGGATAAAAATAGAGACAGAGGGGGCACGTGAGTGGCTCAGTTGGTTAGACATCCAACTTCGGCTCAGGTCAGGATCTCAGGGTCCTGGGATTGAGCCCTGTGTCAGGCTCTGTGCTTAGCAGGGGTCTGTTTCTCCCTCTACCCATTCCCCAACTCATGCTCTCTTTCTCTCTCTGAAATAAAAATCTTTTTTAAAAAAGGAAATAGAGGTAGAGACTCGTGGTGGGGAGGACAGGCAGGAGAAGCTGGAGGAGGAGGAGAAGGGGAATGAAAAGAACAAGAAGATGTAGAAGATGAAGATGAAGACAAAGAAGAAGGAGAAGAGGAGGAGGAAGAAGAAGCAAAAGAAGGATGGGGGGTGTAGGGAGGGAGAAGGAGGAGGAAAAATTCACAGGTATGGTGTCAGACCTGCAAGGTGAAGGTAAGGATGTCAGAAGGTGTGCTGGTATCAACACAAACCCATGGCTACCCCAAGCCCATGTCCTTGGTAATTACATCTTCTGTAGCTAGAAGGACACGACTTCTATGGATGTCAGGACCCTGAATGGGTTCTAAGTTCCCAAAAAGTATGTGTGTGTCTGGGGACTTTCTCCAGCTGTGGGGCCCTTCGGGGGCTGGGTCCCTGGGTCCTGGGGTGGCCATGAGCACCTTCTGCAGTATGTCAGCTCACAGGAGCCCTACGGTGTGTATGGGAACCCTGCGTTCCAAACCTCAGCAATGCTTTAGCTACCATGCCTCAGCCCCCCTCCCCCCCCGTAACACTAATGAGATTCGAAGAGGCAACGCTCTGCCTCCCTTCGTAGCTGATGAAGACGACGTTAGCAGATCATTTTATGGTGTGCAAACTCTTCCCACCCCTTCCAAATGGTGACCCTGTTAAAGTATTTCCTATAAAGTCACCATGCCATCAAGGCATCGTCAACCCATGTGCACTTTCCCCCATGATTTCTGTTTCATCTTTCTTTGATGTATTATTCCTCGAAAGGTTTATTCTCAGAAATCCTCATGTTTCTCCTTCAGAAAAATCAAAGTGCGAAATGTGTTACCATGTAAGGGAATCTCAAATTTCCCTTCAGATGAGGGGAGGGAACATTTCATCAGGAATGCCAGGGAAAGGAACCAAAATGAGATCGACAAGAAAAGTGTCTGTAATTCCTGCTGTCCATGAAATCTGGGTGTTCTGGCTGAAAAGTTAGAGAGGGGAAATGCTACACTGCCTTCAAATTAAAAGCAGTTTCATGGGACGGAAAATTGAACACACATTGAAGCTACAACCAGGTTCATTTTCTCACTGTGATCAGACTCCTACAGAGTCCTCCAACTGGGACAGATAAAGATCAGATGAAGGTCAGCATTTCAGCAATGGGCAATTAAAATTTATGCTCCCCCCCAAAAGTCATAGGTTTAAGAACTCCCTCCCCTCAACCAAAGCCCTTTCCAAGGACCCAAGGAAACCCGGCTTTAGTGTTTCGGGCAACTCTCTGTAATTTCTATAAGATCTAAGAAAGTTTTGAGACCCTCTTGAGAAGGAGAAAATATTAAGAAAGGATGTCATGACTGGCGGTACAAGGTACTCATTTGGGTTTCAATTTATTTTCTTTCTTGTGGATTCAATCACGTATTTTATCTTTACGACATGTTTGATGTGGGTTGGATCGTGTCCCAACAAAATTCATGTTTGGAGTCCTAAGCCCCACTAGAATGGTGCCTTATTCAGAAATAAGGTCGTTACAGAATCAGTTAAGGGAGTTTTCAGGTGGTCATGAAGGTGGGCCTTAAATCAACAACTGATTTCCTTAAAAAGGGAAATTTGGATACAGGCACACACCCAGAAGGAAGACCATGTAGAACAATACAGGGAGAAGATGGCAGCCTACAAGCCAAGGAAGGAAGTGTGGAATGGATCTCTTCCGTATGGCACTCATAGGGAACCAACTCTGCCAACACCTTGATTTCAGACTCCTGGTCTCCAGACCTGGGAGAGAACACATCTGTGCTATTGTGAGTACCTACGGTTTGGGGTCTTTTGTTACAGCTGCCCTAGAAAACACATGGGTTTCATCAGTCTTTGAGGAATGACGACTTCATGCAAAGCCAACTCAAACATACGGCTGACAAATTCCTAGTTTGATCTATTTAGAACAGATTATGCTCATTTCTAAGAATATGTGCTTGGTTTCCAGACTGGAATCCACTTTCCTTCCATGCTTTAACTGTGCTTTCTTAATGAGATTCTCCCAGTCTATGTAGTTCATTTGTTAACTTGGAGTGTGTGGATGTTGGGGGTTGTGGCCTAAGGGCAGAGGAAGGACACTCCACCCATTCAAGGTCATTGTCTTCCCATCAGCTGCACACATTTTTGTAGGGTCTTGGAAGATTTGGGTTCTAGATTAGAGAGATACACCAACATCTGTAAGACTGGGACCTGGGAGCAATGACAACATGATCCATCCATATTTGGTGGAGACACCATCTATCCATCCATGTCCATTGGCAACCTAACATTAAGCCAAGCCAACGTTGTCCACCATGGGTGAGAAAATAGATGCAATGTTCTCCCTTCCTCTACCTGAATTGCACCAATGTGCAATGTACACACATTCCTCATCTCTCTCTCTCTCACACACATACACACACTCTAGAACAAGTTCTGAGAAGCAGCACCCACTCTTAGTTGTAAAACAAGATTGCTGAGTACTCAGAATGCAGTGGAAGTACAGACAAGTGAGTCTACAAAGACGTCTGAGCCATTCTTCATGCCATGTTGATTTTTGGAGAGGGGTTTCTGAACCACTGGGGTTACATGGTTGACTTTTCTTTAAAGATGTGGGATGAGGTATGCCGAGAGGGTCTGGAATCCTATTCTACTGTCCCACCAGGCTGAGCTTTCAGATGTCCTTCTATCCGGTGTGTGTGTGTATGTGTGCATACACATGTGTACGATTGCATATCAAGAGAAATTTATAATATATCATACAAATTAATGGAGGTCTTGGTCATTTTAAAAACTTCCATTTGCTTGAAGATATTAACTTTCCACCCAGCTTTCTTTTCTGGAATCCATACACAAACACAGTCCACGTGATTTTTCTTTCTTTTTTTCTTTTTTGTGAAGAACCAAATGATTACCCCCAATTCTCTTTTTTTCCTCCCTTTTAATATTTAGGTCTAAAAGTACCTGTATGACCAGATTTCTGAAGGTGTGTGCAGTGGCCCAGGAAGATGTGCAGATGGTTCTGTAGCCATGTGAATCAGCCTGCTATGTCATCACTGGGCAAAGCAGGCTGAATGGTCTGATCTCTTCAGGAAGAAACCAGCCAGGGCCAGCCCAGGTGTCCTCATGTGGTAGAAATAACACAATATGGTGTTTGTTTCTTCTGACTGTCATACAAATACCACAGACCAGGTGGGTTAACACCACAGGAATTCACCCTCCCCCAGCTCTGGAGACCAGAAGTCTGAGATCCAGGTGGGGCAGCGATGCTGAGATCCAGGTGGGGCAGGGCATGGAGATCCAGGTGGGACAGGGCTGTGCTCCCTCTCGAGGCTCCAGGGGAGGGTCCTTCCTGCCTCTTCCAGCTTCTGGGCTCCAGGCATCCCTGGGCTGGTGGCCACGTCCCTCCCATCTCTGCCTGCATCTTCATGTGGCTTCTCTTTATCTGTGTCTCTTCTTCTGTCTCTTACAAGAATTTATTAGATTTAGGGCCACCCTGATACAGGATGAGCTCAACATGAGATCCTTCACTTAATCACATCTGCAAAGATTGTGTTTCTAAATAAGACTCCATTCACAGGCTCTGGGTGGACGTGAATTTCAGGGGAGGGGTCCCTATTTAACCTGTACATGTCATCTACACTGTACAACAGTAGGGTATCACATCTGCAGGATGGAAAGAAGGTCGGCGTATATGTGTGTCTAAGTTCTGATGCCCACCTGTGTTAGCAAAGTAAGAAGCTTCTGGCCCTTTGGCGAGCTTTTCTGAAGTTCTCTCAGTGAGGTCCTCCCGGGATGGTCCTGTGTCAGGCTATTCAAACTTTTTCCATGATAGAGCTTCCTAAGAAAAATGGGAAGTGGTGTGCACAATCCACCACATGGGGTGGAAAGACTCAGTGCCAAGAAGCCATTCCCACTGACCTAAAAGAGGGAATTCAGAGGAAGATACTGTGAGGTACATCTTGAGATAATGGACAGATATCACTATTACGGTACATTAAATAATTGCTTAGGAGCTCAGGTTCCCATATCCAAAACTATGCCAACCCGAGCAGCATACAGAATTCCCAAAATACAACATCAGAAACACTTCAAAGCAAGCAACGCTTCCCACCGACAACTAGAACACTGTTAATTAGCAACAATGCGCTTTAATCTATAAATAATAAAGTGATCCCAGAGCTCCTCAGAGAGGTGTGGGGGGGGAAAAAAACCAACCCAGACACACAACCGCACACACGCAAATCACTTCACAGACCGAGGTCAACGCTTGAGACCAAAGCTAGCCATTCCCTTGGAAATCATGCTTGGCATTCAACAGAGAAAACCCCTTTTGGAAGGTAAAACAAAGTTCCTCGAAATTAAAGCACATTTTAAGGAGATCAACCTGAACCTCTTAATAGACCGTGTGGGGTGAGATCCAAGTAGGATGTTTGTTTCCGGGGACAATGGGATTCTGGCAGGTGCAAAGCTACTTCCCCACTCAGACTAACTCAAGGAAACAATTTTTATTTCATGAAGCACCTGGAAAGGATATTTGTAAAGAAGAAAGATTCATTTGGGGGCAGATACAACCATTTGAACTAATCATCAGTAAACATTTAGCAAGTAAAACATACAACCGTAAGCACGTATAATGAGCACATCCATTGCAAGTGTTTTTAATTTCTTCTAACTGCAAATGGTTTTCTTCTTTTGGAAATCAAGCTGCATATTGATTTATTGAGAAAACGTCTTATGTTTCTCCACATAGCAAAAGGAAAATTCAATGTAGACCTCTTGGAATGATCACAAAATGTGAATCAGAGGTCTCAATTTTGGTGGCATTTACATTAAAAAAAATGATTCCTCCTAGGGGTGATGTCTGAGGATGTCCAGGGCCTCTTGGAAGGAATCAGGTTGTCAAGTGCAGAGTGATAAATTCTTACACGAATGGCTACTGTTCTTGTTACCCATTCACCATATAAACATAGACTCTTTCCCCTTCAGATCCTGTATGTTTTCTGAATCAAAGACAATCTCTTCTGTGTGATCATTTTTTCTTCCTTTGAGACAGGAAATTACAAGGTTCCTTATCATTTTTCCAGCCACAGTCCATGTTTGCCTCCACATGGGTGCCACGAGGTCTCACAGCATAGAATGGGGTGACTCCCACCGTGCATTTCCCCAGAGCTGTTCTCCTGCCCATGTGAGACCCCCTCAGGGATGTGCTTGTTACAGCAGCTGCAGGGACCTTCAGAACTGACTATTACACTCCCTGTGTTTTGGCATTTATGGACTCTCTTGCATCCTCCGGGTGCCCCAGCATCTTGACCTTGAGCTTGACTTGGGTCTTCCTTCCTGTGATGAGTGGAAACCAGAGATGATGCTCAACATCTTACAACACACAAGACAGGACCCAAGATGCAGAGTTATTCTATCCTGTTATGGACTGAATGTTTGTGCCTCTCCCACATTCCCATTGACATATGGAAGCCCTAACCCTCCACGGGATGATAGTAGGAGGTAGGGTCTTTGGGCGATGATCAGGGTATGTCATGAGGGTGGGGCCCCCATGATGAGAGTAGATCCTTGGAAGAAACCAGCTCTCTCTCTCTCTCTCTCTCTCTCTTTATCCACCATGTGAGGGCTCGGCAAGAATGCCACCATCTGCAAACCAAGAAGAGGACCTTCTCAGAACCCAGCCACGCTGGCACCTTGACTGCAGACTTCCAGCCTCCAGGGTTGTGGGATATCAGTGTCGGCTGTCTAAGCATCCCCACCTATGATATTTTGTTACACAGCCTGGATGACTAATATACACCCCACACATTAATAGTGTGATAATATGCGTTTGCTGATATGCAAAACTCCTGCTGTTTTTGAACTTTGGGGGAGGGTAAGAAAGGCTTAGGGCAAGTAGAGGGCAACAATGCAGGTTTAGAAACACTCTCCTTCAAAAAACTCAAGCAAACAAGATAGGATAGAGCCAGGGGCTTATGAGCGGAAACTAGAGAGTCTGTGGGATGCCTCATTGTGCTCTGATGACCCCAGTCAGGGGGTAATGGAAGAACGCAAGGACTCAGGCTCAGGAGTGGGGAGTTGGTTCCATGCCCTGAGCAAATGATCCCAACCATCTCCCGAGCCTGCAACTGGATGCTACAAGGACTGGGTATAAAAGTAAAGTGTGGAGCATGGTGCAAGGGCCAGCCAGAGCCTGGTGGCTAATGAGATAGCCACGGTGTCTCTCAGTGGGAGTCCTTTTCTCGTGGTTACAGCATGAGGACTAACCTCAGTCCCTGCTCTTTTTGAAGAAGAACAAGAGTCATAATCAATAGCAATGGGAAGCTTTGCCATTGGAGATGAGGCGGGCGGGTTACATGCTACTCCACCTCTCGGGCTCACAGTGGGGAGTGGAAATAGGGTCAAGGGAAGGATAGCATATTAGGGCCGGGGTTTTGTGGCACCCTATCTTTCACGTTACTGACTTTTGTGTCCAACTGTCTGGGCTTTACCGTTGTGCATCATCTTCATGGCATCACGTGGCTTTCTCTTTCTTCCTTCCTTCCTTTCTTTCTTTCTTTCTTTTTCTTCTTTCCTTCCTTCCTTCCTTTCTTTCTTTCTCTGCTGTTTTTTTTTTTTAGGTTGATGAATTGATTGATTTTAGAGGGTGCAAGGGGCAGGGGGAAGGGGAGAGGATCTTTAAGCAGACTCCATGCTGACCGTGGAGCCCCATGCGGGACTCAATCCCATGACCCTGAGATCACGACTTGAGCCAGAACCAAGAGTCGGATGTTCAAGTACTGAGCCATCCAGGCGCCCTCACATCATGTCACAGCTTTCAAAGCCAGTCTTGAAAAGGGCTCAGAGAGCCCCCCGTGTGCACCAACATGGGCTTCTGTGAACCCTGGAGGGACACTGTGGTACATGATGGAACAGTGAGTCCCTCTAGATGTTGTGGACCTCGTCTGGGTGTCCACCCCCGGTGCCCCCACCCAGTGCCTATTCCTGAGAGCCAATAACAAGGGGAGGCAGGAAGCAGCTCTCCTCATGCCTCTAGACATCAGAAGGCTGCTTACCGTGAGACTTTCCGTCACTGGGAATGGGTTTCAAGGGCAAAGAGATGCACGCAGGGAAATAAATCACATCTCCAGTCACACGCCCAGTGTGGGTCACAAGACAGTGGTTTACATAAGAAATGATGGATAATGGCCTGAAAGCTTCGCTGATTAATAAGCATTTTCATTTGTGCTTTTCAATGAGAAAATCTTTAAATTAATTAAAGAGGCTTAAGGAGGGGAGAGAATGCTCTCCAGCTTTAGAACGCTTTGATTTTCTATCAATATTCTCCACGAGACGCATGACCGCACACTTGTTTTTGTAAACACCCACTCCTTATGCCGCAAATATCAAGCCCTCCTTAATGCGTTTGCATCTGGCCCTGGCAGGGGTCTGAGGCACTCCCTCTCCTCATCACGGAGCTGAAGCGGGAGCAGGAGCCATCCATCACTGCCCTGCGTGGGAAGCCCATGGAATGAGGACTGCCTTCCTGCAGGATCTGCTGGAAGACCCAAGCCAGGGTCGCATGGGCAAGTAGGGCATCTGTGGATAGAAGAGGAGAGGGATTCAGAGGAGGGTGGCCTGGAAGAAGGTTCTGCATGGCTCTCGCAAGGCATATGGTTGGAAAGGCAAGACTGGGTCACACCACAGAGGGTCTGGAATGCCACACTAAAAAATTTAGTATTTATATGTGAGACCAGGGATGGAAAATGTTTTGCATTGTGGGTAGGCCCTGGGCAGGCGCCAACAACAGCAGGAGCATAATTGGCAAAAGCGATGGGAGGTCCCATCTCATGGGCCCGAGGGCCTTTTAGAGCTAAAGAGGCTGGAAGTGCCTTCCTTTCCTCCCCAGAGTTTACCGTGTCTGCTCAGAGGAAAGGAGACACGTGGAGATTTTGGTGTAAGGTGTGGGGAGACGAGAGCGAAGTCATAGGGAGACCCTTCCGGGGAGGAGAGGCTCGAGGGAGAGCAAACCCTCACGGAGATGAAACCATTAGTCCAGCCAGGAAGTGCTCAGGGCCAGGAAATGGTGCTTGGCCTGAGCCTCTGCTACTGATGTAAGAAAAACACGGCTCGAGGGTCTTGTGAAAGCCTCCCTCACTGCCTTCCAAGAAATAAGAGTGTTTATTTTATAAACGCAAAGGGTAAGGACATTAATTCTGAGAGCATTTTGCAAAGCATTATAGGAGCCCTGACAGGGAAATGGCAATCTGGTTTAAAGGTCCCCGTGTTCTGATGTGATGGTTAAGTGCCAGGAGCTTGGGATGAATCAGATCAAAGACTCCAGAGCACACACACACATGCACACAGAGAGACATGCATGTGTACACACATGCACAAACAGGCATGTGCACACACAAAGACACACATGCAATGTGCACACAGAGACATGCATGCACGCCCACACGGACACACACATGCACGGACATGTATGTGCACGCGCAAATATGCAGCGCACAGAGATACGCATGCGCACACATGAACATGCATACACGGACATGCATGTGCACGCACAACCACACATGCGTATCCACACACAGAGACATACACGCACACACATGCATCGATACGCATGCACGCACACAAACACATGCATGCACATATGTACACAGAGACACACATGCACACAAACATGCACACACGTGCGTGCACGCACACACAGATATGGAGACACACATATACACATGCACATGCACATAAATACACACATGTACACACTGCTGCACACACAGACACATGCACACAGGCACTTGATACAGACACAAACACATCTGCATGCGGAGACACACATGGACACAAGGAAACATGTACATGTCTGCAGAAATACACACACACAGACACATGTGCACACGCATACGTGCACGTGCACACACATGTACATAAGTGCAATGTACGCGCACACATGAACATACATGTGAGTGCTCGCACACACACCAGAATTTGGGTTTCTTTTAACAGAATATGATGGAAACAAACTGGTCGGAATCTAAATGACATGGAAATTATTTCCGTGTCATGGCGAGAGGCCGGAGCGAGGAGTCCAAGGTTGTTATTGTCCAAGATGTCAGGTGTCCTCTGTGCTCCATCGTCCTCTGTGTGGGACTTCCTACTCATGGTGCAACGTGGCTGCAGGGACTCCGGCCATCACGACTGCACTCCTACCATCAGGAAAGAGGTAGGGAAGAGCACACTCTTACTCTTTAAGAAATTAAATAGATTTTACTGGCCTGGGGCATTTCTGATTACTTTTCATGGGCCCGTATCTCACCACATGGCCACACATAGCCACCCAGGAGTCCAGGAAGGTCAGTTACACCGACTGGGGCCAAGCGGCTATCAGGGACCCCTCCCCCCAAGAGTTTCTCTCACCGTCTCAGCTCTCTCACATTTTTACATAGGAAATTCTTTTTTCCTCATTTAAGGCTTTTAAAATAAATTCCCCAAATGATGGATCACACCGTAAATGCCCGTGGTTCACCCATGGAACACTTGAACAACCAACCCCGTAAAACGATTGAACGGGGCCGGTGTGGCCTGGGACATAAGACTGTCCCTGCAACCCAGGTTTTGGGGACCGTGCTTTAAATGTACTTTGGTTCTAGCGTGCAGAAGGGGGAGAAAACAAATGTCTGTCGTTTGGAAATAATAATAATAAAATAAAACCCTTTGATTTTCATTAAATCCCCCTAAAGCGGTTCCCATAGTCGCAGAGGAGGGGAAAGAAGTCATTGGCGATTCTTTTAAGAGACCCCAAGAGAATAACTCCCCTCCCGCAAAATAGCACAGGAATGCATCTCACCTCGCGGTGTACGTGGGGAGAGTCCGGAGACGGTCTCGGCGGGATGGCGGGGCTGGCTTTGCTCGCCACCTGGAGAGAAAAAAACGGAGCATCTGGGTGTTTCCAAAGGAATGAAAGTGTTTTCGAAAACCCTCATCACTCACCACCCTTTCTTTCCAGGGTTATAGGTTTTGAGTGCATTTCAACAGTCAAGTCCTAGAAGCAAATATCCCCGTGAGGGTTGGTTTTCCGGAAGAAATCCTTTTGGCAAACGTTCTGTGTCGGCAGACGAAGAGATTTTCCTTGTGCCCCCTCAGCTGGTGGGTACTGGAGGCATTTCGGGGCTTTGTTTCTAAGGCAGCGGCTTCTTCCCTATCCCGGGGCGGGCTTGCCTGCAACACCAACGTCTGGGGGGAACGACGCCCGGCTTTGCGACCACGCTCAGGATTCCCGCCCCAGGAGGGAACCGTCTTATCTTATCTGGAGGACGTGTCCCCTCCCCGCCGCTCCCCAGGGCTCGGGAGGGTCGAGCTCCCCTCTTCCCGCGCTCTCTAAACAACGATATGAGGAACTCTGCCGGCTGTGGGCAAGCATGTGTGGGCAGAAGGGATGGCTTTCCTGTCGCCCGTCCCGACGGCGGCGGGAAGGTGTAAGACCCCACAGGACACGGCCCGGCGCGGCGTCCCTCGAGGAAGCCCTCGCTGCCTTGCAGGAGGCGGACACACACCCGGGTGTGCAGGCGGCGGCACGACCTGTCCCGGGTGTCCTTCTGCAAACCCGCTGCGGGGCCGTGTGCCGTGCCCCAAGCGCGTCCCTGCCCCTCTGTCCGTCCACAGCGACGCGTGCGTGTCCCCGGAAGGACGCGGCCCCGTTGCAATTTCAGACCCAGCGCTTTCCTGATGGGTGGGGCTGACAATGCGAAACGCTCTGATTCTTGGATAATTTAATGGTTTGCATCTGGGGCTCTTCACGCGGCCGCCGGCTGGATCGCGTTTCCCTTCCGAGAAAGGTTGGCGGGCGGTGTCGAGTTTAATGACCATTTAAATGCTGGAAATAAATGTTTTCCTTTCGGGGGTCCCTATGTTCGTCAAGCGGCATGTGGGGCGGCTGCCCCGTCCCGATCCCGCTTGCCCATCTCCACGCGGACCTGACGAGTGAGAGCGTCTCCCACCCCTCGAGTGGTCTGCGTCTGCTTTGAACACGGGCTGGATTTTGGAAAAAGAGCCTCGAGTTGTTCCCTGGCGATGCCACATATGTCGAAGGGTTCTAGCCCTTGGGTCTCTTGCGAAAGGCAGAGATGCCAGTGAACGTGCCTTCCCCCAAGGACTCAGGGTCTTGGACCCTTGTACAGGCCACGGAGGCCGGGGGGAACGTGCCTGGGGCCGTTACCAGTGATGGGGACACGGTCACTAAAGCGGACGCGGAGAGCTCCTTGTGCTCATGGGGATGCTGATTTGACACTCGTCCCCATCAGGAGAGCAGCTGAGCCCCGGAGGGGAGCTGAGGTCTCCGCTATGCCTTAAAGCACCATGTCCACGGTGAAGGAGCTCGGGCCCCACGTGGTGGGACCGGCCACAAGTGACGACCGGAGGAAGCACCCGCCGCCCACCTTGGTCCATTTTCCCCACGGACCAGCCTCCTCGTCCAGGGTCCGCTGACTCAGTGCAGACATGAGGGTCATGTCACTGCCGAGACACCCCGAGCAAAAGTCTCGGGCAGCTTTGTGAACCCAGGGGTGCAGAGGGGGGTGAGGCTTCCGCGCGGAAAAGTACCGAGCGTTGGGGAAAGTGTCTCCAAATGCCCCCCCTCCCCAAAAAGGAGGTCTCCACTGAGGCTCTGGGGAAGGAGCAGAGACTCGGGAACGAAGATAGGGTGGGAGGTTAGGAAGGACGAGCCTGGAGCGGGGACCTGAGTCCCAGTGGAGCTGCCCTGTCCCCACACCGCATACGCTGCCCACGGTCCGTGGAGGGGTCCGCGTCCCCTGGAGGCCGCCCGGTAAAGCCCTGGAAGCCCCCACCCTCTGGCCAGAGATTTCGCGTTTCCCTTTAAACAGCTCTATCGAGCTCAACTTGATCCACAAAGCAGGGCGCGCAGCTCCTGTGTCCAGGACGACGGCTTTGGAGCCTCGCAAGCGGCCGGGTACCCTGAACACGCTCCAGAGAACACACACACCCAAACCGGCCACCGCCGAAGTTTCCGGCGCCGCTTACTTGTGTGTGGTTTTGTTTTCTTTGCTTCTCCGTCTGGGTTCGCTTCTTCTTTCCTGTGCACGGAGCCCCCCCCCCCCCCCGCGAGACGTTGCAGAGCGCGACACCGTGTTGGTGACAACGGGCATCGCGTGGTCCGAGGGATGCGGCCGCGGCGGAGAACCCGTCCCCACCCCCCACCGCGTGCCCGAGCGCCCGGCTGCAGACCGGAGGGGGCAGCGTGTCCCGCACACGGTGGGGTGTTGTCCGACGTCACAAGAAGGAAATCCTGCCGAGCGCCGCGCACACGTTTGCCGCCGGGGGCTGGACTCCTCCAGGCTGACGGTCAGGCTCACACGGGGACGGGCGGCCGGACAGCCCACCGGCGTGACTGCCGTTTCCGTGGGATCCGCGACGGCTCGTGGACCCCACGACGAGTCTCCGACCGGAACTCCGGACTCAACTGACTTTTCATGCCAGCGCCAAGGCCGGGGCTCAGGCATCCTAACTCGCGCGGGCAAGCGGGAAAGCCAGCCCACGGGAGCCCGGCGCGCGGCACCCCCCACGTCCCTGCTTCTCAGACGCGTCCAAGCGGCTCTGGGTTTTGCCACCGACGAGCCACCGACGACCCCCAACGGACCGAGCTGGGAGCCCGTTGGGAGCTCAGACATTCCACATGCGTTAGCTCGCGAGTTCCCCGCGCCCCGGCCGTGCATGGTTGGTGGCAGGGACACGGCCCCGGGCGCCCCAGGGCGGCTGGAGAGACTTTTCGTGGGGAGAGGGGACGCCGTGCTCCGAGGATGACAGGGAGCTGCCTGGGGTTTTATTCTTTTTCCCACATTTGAACCAGCTACTTTCTCCCCCCAGACAAGTCTTCTTGGACCAACACCACCAGGTCCCAGGGGCGCGTCCTACGTCGGACCAGAGAGGTGGTGGGAAAAGAAGCGTCCCTGATGTTCACCAAAGCGCACGAGTCAGGGGGCGATGAGAGCATTGAGCATGTCGGACGACCGGCCCGTGTGCTCGGCTCCCGAGCATTTCCTCCATCCCCAAAGGAGACCCGGCCCTGTGAGCACGCACCGCCGGTCACCCCCATCCCAGCCCCGCGATGACCACGAACCTGCCTTCTCCCCACCGCCAGGCATTTGCATGGTGTGCGTGGTTCACCGAAATGACCTCAATTCAAACGAGAGATGTAAGTGTGGCCATTTGTACCTGGCTTCTCTGCCAACGTTTGCCTCAAGCTACAGGCTACGCGCCCAGTGCGGCATGCCGAGAACATTCCGGAAGGTTCAGGGCTTGCCATCTGGACAGGATGTCCCCAGCCTTGTGGCCTGTATCCCTCTGATCCGAGGAGAAGACATGGTAGCCAACGCCAAAGGTCGAGACAGCTCGGGCTTGTCCCCGGATTCTGCTGTTTCTGCAAAGACGCCCTGATTCCGGAACGTCCCACAGCTTTGGGATTATCCTAAAACCTCCCGAGCACGGGGCACCCTCACAAACCCAACGCCCTCCTCGTCCTCGTCCTCGTCCTCGTCCTCGTCGTCCTCCTCCTCGGGGAACACATGTGGGCGAAGTCCGTCGCGGCCCCCCCGGGCAATTTCAGGGTGAGTAATTTCCGCGCGTGCAATTATCCGTGGGCAAAGTGGAACAGCTCCCAGAAGCACCATCGAGGTGCCCGCAGCGTGCCTTTAATTGCATCCAGACGGTAACCTCGGTGTGGCCTGTGTCCCAGCTGTAACCCTGGGCCCCTGCGCGGCGCTCCCACATATGGGACGACTTTCCAGGCTGATTGCTGCGATCTGATGAAGGGAAGTTATGTAGGGTCTTGTTAAGGCGCTCCCACAGCTGCCCGGAGCGAGGGAGAGATTCCCCGGCAAAGTCCTTTCTGCCGGCTCTAATTCTGGTGCCTGCGTCCCAGTGGAAGCGGTCATGCCCGCGGTTTCGGGGGGAGCGGGAGTGCAGGGGCCTGGGGACAAGGTAAATGGCAGTTTAGCAAATAGCCCTCAGGTTCTGCGAAAGGGGGGCGTGGGGAGAAGGAGGGAGGCGGCAGATGGAAGGGGGAGGTGAGGAAGGGCGCAGGGGGAGGAGGAGGGGG